>UELU01144706.1:0-149859 GCA_900490025.1 Megastigmus dorsalis
CTCTCTCTCTCTCTCTCCCTCTATGTCTCGCTCTCACGATGCAGCAGCAGCAGCAGCAACAGCGGTGCTAAAGAACTCTCAATTACGCCCGGCGAACATCCTAATTAACTGAAAACCCCGGGTAAATCTTGGCTAAGCGTGGAGCTCTCGCCGATATCGCTGCGCTCGCTCGCTCTCTCTCTCTCTCTCTGCACTCCTCCCCTCGTTTTTCCTCACCTCCGACCGCACACACCCACACACGCTCCGTGCATATATATATACCCGTATACTTGTGCGAGAGGGCGTGTAGAAGGGGAGAACGAGAGAGAGAGAGAGAGAAAAAGCAGCGCGCGGGGAAAATCATTAATTCCCGGCTGCGTCGCTCTGCCGCCGACGCCACCGGCGAACCTATACGTACGCCTCTCCTCGACACCTATATATATATATATATGTACATGCAGACGCGAGTAGTATGTACCGACACGTACACTTTCGCGCCGCTAAAACCGCGACGAAAGCCGCTCTCGCGTATATAGGTATATATACGTCCTCTCCAAACCATCTCTCTCTCTTACTCTCGTTACACCCCCTTCTCTTACTCCGCGAAGCTCTCCGCACGAGTATCTATATCTTTTTACGCATCGGGAGTTTACGGAGCAGCGGCAGCTTTCTCTCTCTTCCCTGCGCTTGCGCGCGCGCGCACGAGACACGAGCAATGCGCGGAATGCTCTTCAGCGATTTTCTCTCCTATCCACTTCTCAGGCTGGTGCTGCCGCTGTCGCTGCTGCTTCTGCTACTTCCGCTGCTCTCAAAATATGGATGTGTGTGTGTGCGCGCGCGCGCACAATCTATACACGTATACACGAGTGCAAGAAGGATGAAGAAGGATGTCGTGGGGATAGGCGGATAAGGATGAAGGCTCACAGCAGGAGAGGGTAGAGAGAGAGAGAGAGAGAGAGAGAGGGAGAGAAAGCAAAAGCAGTGAAACCTAAACCCGCAACCGCGCCGCACCCACACCGAAAGCAGAGCCGAAGAGCCCGGAGGAACTCCCTGGAATGGATAGAGAGACAGGAAGAGAGAGAGCGTATACTTGTGTACGCGTGTGTGTAGACTGCAGCCACAGTCCACACTGCCACAGTGCCACACTATGGTCGTGCACACGTGCTGCACGCGGCCAAATGCGACGTGCAATATGGGCAGCAGATGATGATATTTTCGAATTCTCGCAAAAACTCGGAGCGATACTTATTCACATACACTGTACTTTCGTGGGTGCAGACCGGTAATGAATGTACCTGTTTTGTTGCACAGTGTTGTGCTCACTTATATGGAACGAGTAGCTATAAGCTGCAATACGCGCGTATATATATATATATATAACCACGCTTAATCGGGTTCAATCACACCGCGAAATATTAACCGGGGAATACACGCGAGGCACGCAATCGGAACGTTATAAGCGTGTGTACGCGCGTATATATACATATATTGCACAAATTCTAATTTTGCGTCATATCTCTGTGGAAAAAAAAACACGAGGCAGCAAGGGCTTATGAAAATTTATACCGCTTTGACTATCTATAAGGCATACACTGAAACTATAGATAACAGTCGTACGTATTCCATGAACTTACCTTATTCCGTGCACACACGCAACGCGATTGCGTCCCAAAACGAAAAATTATCGACCTATTCTTATACAACAATTTTGCGCATATATTATCAAAAACGCGTACAAAGCAAATTAACATAAATTTGTTCGCTTTACAAATACATTTATACGTGTATATATATATATATATATAATTTAGGTGCATTTATTCTCTCGTAAAACTCATAGCGGCACACGCAGAATACGTAAATATATTCACTTACAGGGTAAGACACACGCTCATTTTCCCGACAAGCCTGTGCTGCTCTCCGCACACCCTCACGCACGCAAACGGAACACAGAGAGAGAGAAAGATGAAGTATATATATATACAGCCGGTCACACTGTGAACACTCGCACACACACAGCTGACTCAGGCAGAGCCACTCCTATACCTATACATGCACAAGAGGTGGCGAAGCTCGCTTCGTCCTCGTCCTAGTCTTTCCTGCAATTCAAGAGAATGAGAGAGAGAGCGAGAGAGAAAGAGAGCCGAGTATACTTCCTCGGCGAAATAGCTCGCGGGCCTGTTCGTAACCACCCATAACCGCCCCTTACGTCGGCCGAAGGTTCTACTTGATTGCCAAGGCATCTTAACCCCGCACTCCCTCTCTTTCCCCTCTCGTACATCCACTCCCCTCCTTCCCCCGCGACCGGTCCCCTCGACTCTCTTTCTCAGTTCTCTGCGCAGTATGTAGTAGCAGCGGCGTCGGCGGCGGCGGCGGCGGCAAAAGTCCGCGCGGACTTTTCGCTCGGCAACGAAAGAAGTACATGCTGGCAGATAGAAAAGCATCGAAAAGCCGTGTCGCCCTATGGGATCGTCGGTAGACCGGCCGCGGACCAACGCAGTCGCTCGGTAAAAATCCGGGCTACGCCCTTGCGCCTCGAGAAGAAGCGAGTAGGCGTTGCAGCGCCACGAAAAAGTCCAATGGAAAGAGCGGAGCGAGGACTGGGAGCCAATGAGGGGCCGTGTATACGGCATCGAGCCGAGGCAAAACGAGTGCAGCTCGTTCAGTCCGCGCGGACTCGGCTCTCGCTCGTCGTCTGTATGTTGCTGTTGCCGCTGCCGCCGCCGCCGCCACTGCTGCTGCTGCCACTGCTTCTGCTGCCACTGGCCTGACCTTTGTTATGTGCTTTATATACGGATATATACCTACCTCTGTCTTTCTCTCGAGACTCTGCACTGCATATATATATATATATACAACTGTGTGCGAGAGAGAGAGAGAGAGAGAGAGAGAGAATAAAAAGGGGGAGGAGGAGGACAAGCCTGGGGTTTCGACGAGGAGAAATACAAGGCGAGGGACGAGTGTAGAGAGAACACAATTTTTTAGGATGAGGAAAGAAAGAGACGGAGCGAGAGAAGCGGTAGAAGGTTTTCGCGGTGCGGTGAGAGAGCGAATGTACAAGAGGGGGAGGGTATGGTTGGAAGAAGCCGCTATACGGACACACTGACGCGCGGCCCGAGCCAATTAATACCGAGCCTCTCTCTCTCTCTCTCTCTCTCTGTGTATATAAATGCTATGCTACACACTTGCCACGGAGTGTGTGTGTGTGTACGCGTGTATACGTGTGCGTGTGCCATAGCGGCAGCAGCAGCTTCAATCTTCATCCTTATCTCGTCTTATCTGCGTCTGCCACGGAGCTCGCGCTTATATCCACACCCTTTCGAAATTCGCGCGAGCCGAGAGGCTACCTTTTACACATATACACGCGAGCTTTGACATAAATAATTTTCGCGTGGAGAAACGCATAGAATTTTCTCCCTCTCTCTATCCTCTTTGTCTTCTATACATCGATCCCGAGGTCGATTCCTTCTATATATACGTCTACAAGTATATAATACACTGCTGTTGTACAGTGCTCTGCTGCTGCTGCTGCTCCAGGTATAACTACGAAGCGAAAGAGGGAAAGAGAGTACAGAGAACAGCACAGCACAGCACAGCACCGCATAGTGCAGTGTCAAAGGGAAGTCGAGCCTTTTCTTTGAGGTCTCTCTCTCTCTCTCTGCGTCTATGTGCTAGCGTTCGGCTCTCTTTGCTCTCTTTTTCTCGGAGCTCTACAGCTCGTCGGTGCTTTTACGGGCAAAAATGTGCCCCGAGAACAGCAGCAGCAGCGCGAATTTTGCGCTAGCGCGAGAGAGTCGAGGCGTTAATTTTGCCGCGCGCTTTAGTTGCGCGGCACTACACACACGAAGGGCAGAGAAAAAGAGAGAATGATAATATGAGAGACATAGTGTGTGTGTGTGTGTGTGTGTGTGCGTGCATGTGTGTGTGTGTGTGTACACAAGTGACGGAGAAAGCTGGAGAGTGAAATGGAAAGAGGGAGGGAGATAAAAATAGAGAAGATTAGCTTGCGATCGTGAGCAGCCAGTGAGGATAAGAGAGAAAGAGAGGCATTTTATTTCAGCGAAACGAGCACCAAGCACATGTCACCTATATATACATACACATATATATATGTGTGCGACTGTGGTGTGTAAACTTGTCTTAGCTTTCGTCATCGAATGTCAGTCGGCAGTTGTTGACATACGAGCAAGACGCTAAAGTTTATACATATATATGTATATATATATATATGGAGTTTTCGGAATTTTGAGCGCGCAAACTTTATCCGAGCTTTACTTATTAATAACGCAGAGTCAAGAATATAAAGTATGCATGGAGCTCTGCACGTACGATATACCCAGCTATATAGGGCGCATATAGAATACGTATTATACAAAGGAGAGGATGAAGAGTTGTAAGTATATAAGGAGAGTGGAAATGGGTAAGTGAGCAAGCAGAGGAAGGCTAAAACGAAGGGAAGGAGAGAGAACGAGAGTGAGAGAGAGAGAGAGAGAGAGAGACTGTATAATGCAGTGAAATAAAGTGGTTAGTAATTGATGTAGCGTGCAGTTGGAGCAAGAGAGTGTATAAGATCGAGTTTCGCCGCCTGTGCCCTGTGTGTACGACGAGCATAAAGTAGTGTAAAGGAATAAAATATATGGGTGCACAGACTGTATATATGTACAGAGGTGTAGGGGAGAATATACGTATGGTGTGTGTGGGAGAGCGGGGATTTCGGCGCGAGCTGCGAGAAATTTTGCAGTGCGATAAAAGTTTTTGCCGAGAGAGAGAGAGAGAGAGAGAGAGAGAGAGAGAGAGAGAGAGAGAGAGTGCGCGCAAAAGAGAGAGTCTGCAGACTGCAAGAAAGATTTATCGAGCGATCGCGAGAGTGCAATTTAATAAGTCGACAGCGCTTGGGTGTATAATGTATAATGTGTATATTCTAGTATGAGGAAGTATTTTTTAAGCTTACGTTGACTATTATTAATTAGGTATCGAGAAATTAAATGCTGCCTGCGTATCAACTTGAAATATCTCAAACAAAAGGGTATTAAGTATCTTAAGGTTTTATAATCGAATTTAAAGATATACATTTACGTTTTTCTTACTGTATAATAATCGTGAAAATTGAGTAGAACAGATACAGTTTAGTGCGAAATAGTACAAAAAAACATTTTCGCTCAAGAAAAACCAGAGAGATATCAAATTGAGCCGCACACTCGCGTGGAAAAAGTTAAACAATTTTCCTCTCTACATTTCCTGGGTGAAGGGTGAGATAAATCATATTCAATCTCGCAGCGCTATATCTTCATAAAGTTATAAAAATATAAAAAGAGGAAGAAAGGGAGAAAAAGCAATAGAGGAAAAGTCAGTAAGTAAGCGGTGCATAAAAACTGCTTAAGATGCAACGGCAAATTAATCCGTCGAGCTTACTACTCGAGCGGTCCGTTTTTCCGCATTCAAAAGATGCCGCCCACTGCACGTTCCTCTCCGTCGGCGACGACGATGAGAGAGAGAGAGAGAAGGGGGAGTATATTTCTGAAAGGCCAGAAGAGCGCGAAATTGGTCTAAACGTAATAATAGGGAGCTTAAGCGGATTCCCGCGCACGCTCGCCGGCAAAATCCTGGAAAACAGGGAAATGCTCGCGCGCCCCTCTCTAAAAGAGAAGAAAAGAAGGCGAGGAAAAGGTTGTGCTTATACCTATATATACGCGGAGAGAGAGAGGGACAGAGAGAGTAGCACAGCAGAAGCAGCAGCTCTAAGGAAATGAGTTCTGTTGGATGGAGGAATGGGGGCGAACTTCTTATCTTCTGAATCTTCTTTCTTCCGAGTTCTGCTCATTGTCTCGCTTTCTTATATACATTCTCGCTTTAATTTCGCCTCCACCTTTCTTTTTATGCCATTTCTCTTTCTCTCTCTAGTTCGTTCGTTATTTCTTTTTCCCCTCATCCTTTCATTTCAACAACTCTTTTTCGAGCGGCGAGAGAGAGAGAGAGAGAGAGAGAAACCGCGCGAGTTTTGTGCCCAAGTTTACCGACGGGTGAGATGACAATTATTGTTACAAGCGAGTTTAGTCTAGTGTAACGAACGTAATAATCTGTACAGTCGCGAACTCGTAAAGAATAAAACAGTTCTCAGATACATAAAAGTATTAATTTGATAATCCCAATAAAATATATCATCTCATTATGGCGCATTTTTAACATCCGATTCAAAACTGTAGTATATCTCGATTCGATTATCTGTATACTTTGTTAGTCGAGAAATTCGAGAATCCGCTTTTACACGCAGGCGTGAAACTCGATTGGCGTGTTTTTGGTTCACCTTTGCGTGAATAATGTGAAGTATGTTGTTTTTTTTTTATGAGTGTCTATAAACTCATAAAAAAGAGAGGAGGTAGTCCTAGCAATTTTCGCGATACATCGCGTGGCGTTGCACAATGAAGAACTTTCTCTATTTATAAGCGATAAAAGTGTGGATATAAGAACTTTACTGGGAAAAAAATTATTGTGTTCCGTATAGCGTTGAATTATTCCGTCGTAAAAAGCCGTTCTGTTGTGTTGCGTGAGATAAATTAGTACGCGTGTAAAATGCTTTGCGTTATTACGGTTATTTTATTTTTCTTTCCCTCTTTTTTTTCTTACAAATTTATTACCGCGCATAATGTAAACTTTATTAACCCAAGAGTAAGAGGTTTGAAACCGCCTTTTAAAGACTGCTTTTCTTTTTAATAATATAAAATCATCGAAAAAGATCTCTCGTACGCGTTGAAATGATTTTCTGTCAAACAGTCGCTCTATGTATATACTAAATATACAACGTGTTTTGTGGCTTTTACAAGTGAGCTTGTATCGCTTGATCTTTGATAATCGATCATATTATAGACTCGTATAAGTGATCTATTTTACATGTTCCAAGGGCTTAACTTGAAATATAGATCGATAAGGCGGAATGATAAAGTACGTTAAGCTGTTAACTCGTTTTCATCATCTACGATGAAAATTACAATTTTTAATCTACTTTTACATTGGGTTAATACTGCTACAGTTTATGTAATAATTTATTAGGGATAATCAGAAAGTTATTGCTTCGTGTACTACCGAAATCAAATGAGTTTTTTTATAATGTAACAATTTCCAACAAATGTACCATCTCTTTGTTATTTAAATCAGCAGTAATTCTTACACAACGTACGATCATCATTCGAAATAATCGTCAATCCAGTCCGTGATAAGTATACCCTAACCGAATCACTAAAAAAAAAAAAATTTGGGTTTTATTGGCCTTGTGAACTATGCACATATTAGCCCAGATACTGTGACCTTTTGTCCCGTAGGACTTTTACTTTATCAAATTCTTGTGCCCAGTGGGACTTTTCAATATTGCCCAGAGGGACTTTTTATATTTCGATTTTGCCCAGTGGGACTTTTTTATATTTCGATTTTTTGCCCAGTGGGACTTTTTTATATTTCGATATTTTTGCCCAAAGGGACTTTTTTCTCTTTCTGAAACGGTGCCCAGGTGGGACTTTTCTTTCAATATCGCAGTCATGGGTACTTTTTCCGTTTCCGTCCGAAAAAAACCCGAAAAATTTCCGGGCTCCAGACGGGAATCGAACCCACGACCACTTGAGTCGCCTTGTTTAGCAGGCAAGCGCCTTACCCACTAAGCCAAGAACGGCTCTCAACCGAATCACTCTCATTCGAATAACGTGGCGACATCTAGCGCCAAAGTCTCGAACCTCCATGTGGGTCGCCAATACACATTCGTGTCCACACAGCAGCAGCAGCAGCAACAATCTGACGACTCGGCGCGTCAACAGCATTACGACACGTGAGTCTCTCTCTCTCTCTGTTTCTCTCTGTCTCTCTCACGGCAACAACCATACAGTCACACAGTATACATACCTCGGTGACATTGTATTCGATTTATATAGCGGAGCGAGCGAGTGCGAGCTTGGTGTGTGTGCGTGTAGGTGTGAGTGTGCTGTGCAGCTATTGCACTTGCACTCTCTCGTGCCACTTTGCAGTCGTCGCTGGCGTCCTCAATTGTCGCCAATTGCACGTTTCTATTTAGAAATTGTTCTGGAGGATAGCGCAGGGAGTATGTGTGGAGGGGGAGAGGAGAAACACACGCACACATTCAACCTACATTATTTTGAAGCTTTCTTAATTTCTTTTCGAAAAAAACAAAAGTTTCGCAGGTGGACATCTTTCAGTTTTTTTTTCTTGCAATTCGATTACAAGTGCTTACAAGGAAAACAGTGTAAATCGTCCCTTTTTTGTTGCAAAACTACGGCTGCTGACTCTCGTACAGCGAAATCGCATATAAAACCTACATGATTTTGAAGCTCTTTTAATTCCCTTTCTAAGAATGCTCCTGAATTGCCACTCATTGCTGCTAATGTCTGACGACCGACCGCTGTATATACATATGTATACACTATATAAACCTTCCATAAACATCGCGCGCAAGCTTGAGCAAGTGGACGCACGTGGGTTCAAAGTATGGATAATCGAGTCCTCGATTCGCGTGTTCGTGATTTTCTACTTTGATTCGGATAGCATAATTGTAAGAAAGTTTTATTTCAGATTGTACACGAGTCGACAAAATATTTGAAACTGTTGGACCGAAATTGTAATAAATCAATTCTAAATCTTAAGATATACTTTTGCTTTAATTTCCGGCCTATTAGAGCAAGATTTCTTATATCTTAAAAAATCGCAAGTAATTGCATCAGAAGTTTACCGTTGGCAAGGATCAAATACTTGCGCGAAATTAAATTGATAAGTCATGCAAATATGTTCGATCTTATCCCGTTTAAATTTGAAAATAAGATATCAATGTAAAAATAAACTGTCACTAGACACTCGCATGCCAATTACTATGTAAAGAACCCGCGGAGTCCTTTACTTATTACGAAACGCCAAAACATAATCGTGCGCGTTGAATTTCGTTACGTAAAAAATTGGACGCCCTGCAATATCTCATCCATCTTAAGAATCGCGGTCGTAGCTCGTTTCCGCGTGTCAATAACTAACAAGCTAAAAATATCTCGCGCGAAAATTCCTTCCAATTTAGAACGACCGTGTATCAACAGCCACCTCTACAGACACAAAAAGGAGAAAAAAAAAACAAAATAATCGCGAACACAATCTGTCTTGTAAATCTCTCTACAAGCGCAGCGAGAGAGAGACCAATTTGCTCGGTTTCACGAGTACTCACCGCGCGCGTTTATTGTACGTCCGGTTAGGTGCACATTGTCAGCAAGATGTAGGTGCCTAATCACTGACTTTGCATAACTCCAAAGCATATTTGCGAGCTTCATTGCTGCCTGTATCGCGACCAACTTTGTCTCTCTCTCTGTGTGTATCTATGTGTGTGTAGCTGCGCGTGTAAACTTGTTGTCGGAGCTATTTTGCCATTCCCCTTGACAAAGTCAGATTTTTGCGCAATCACAGAGGCCGATTCGTGAGAAAAATTTCCACTCGAGAGAAAATTCAATCTTCTTTTTTTTTCTATATATGTGACGAATGAAAATCGTGGGTGAAATAATTTGCGGTGGACTACGTTAATTGATGTGGGTCTTAAAAACGAAAGAATGATTTGCTAGTGATGATTGTACTATTGAATATTATTTGCATTGGAATTATATTTATTCGCATTATAGAATTTATTTTTTAACGGGCATAATTATTTTTCTGGAAAATAAAATAATGCTTTTTATAGAAAAGAATTCATTTGAAAGGCCGTGGTGCATAAATTATTCAACGTTTAGAAATTTTTGCAGAACATCAAAATATAAGCGATAAGTAATGCGCCTATACAATCGTGTCTACTTGAAAATAGTTTTTAAACTTCTGAAATTACATAAATACAGTAAATATTTTAATGGCAGCTATAATAACCACTCGTACTTGTACACGTTATTTCTATACTCTTATTATGATTAAACATAATTCTCTTCGTAAAAATAATACTTCTTCAAATCGTTAAAATAATCGTCACTCCAACTTTATTAACTATAACTAAAACATTGTTTAATAAATACCCTGCCATTTGGAAATAGCGAGCTATCAATTAAAGAGCAAACCAAATTTTAGAATTCATCAAACGGCAGCAGAGTCTAACGCAATAATACGTGACTTTTGTGGCTCCTCGTGTTTTCTCGCAGGGCTCCGAAACGCCATATATAAACGCCAACCGCTATTTACCTTACGGCGCAGTATGCAGGCTCTTAAATGCCTACCTCCACACATACGCATGCAGAGAGTGAGTGAAAGCGAGAGCGAGAGCGAGAGAGAGAGAGAGAGAAGAGAGAAACCTCCTGGCCTGGCTCGCTTCCAAAATACAAGTGCGCGCCACACAGCGCCTAATAATTCACGCTTAAGTACGCGCTGAATCTTGACACTCGTGTGCACAACCAGCAGCGGCTTTGGCAATGTCATCGTTGCTCCGCAACAGAGAGAGAGAGAGACACACGCAGGCGCACATACACCACGAATATTCCTTGTCTTTATATTCGTGCCGGCTGAAATATTCAAAGCGAGAGCCAGCTGAGACATTGTGCCAATGATAATGTAATTGAGTCCCGTTTCGAGCGCATCGCCAGTTCGAGGCTACTTAATTGGGCTGAATTTTATATTGCGAAAGGATTGTTTGTATAATGCGCCGGCTTCTACGGTTAGACTTGATTTTGAATGATTTCGATTAATGTGAAAATCGAGCTTTGTACCTGTCTGCATAAGAAATTGTCGTAATTATTCCGAATGAGCAATGTGTAATATGAATTCAATTAAAATACTCGCTTTTGAATTTTTTACTACCGAGTCCGCGTACGTAGAATTTAAAATAAATTTATGACTAATCCGAAATGCATGCCTACCCATTTATATTAATGTAATGTATCAAATTACTCACGGCGGAATAAATCTAATTAAGTTTTATTAGAATAAGTATATATCAACTATGCAGGATTTATAAATCACCCATTTCACAACATTGGGAACATTTAATCGGTATACTTTAATTGTTTACGAATGAAAAGTTGTTTCATTGCGGTATTCTCTGAAATCCCTGCAATTAATATTTTTCGTAATCTGCAGCTTCGATTAAAATTTAAAAATGCAGATGAAAAGATTTAACTATTATATGCCCATAAAAAATTGTACATGCTTATAAATTTTTAGTGTACCGAAGAAACCGAACATGTTGTTACGTACACGTCATTTCGTGATACTAAGCTAAAATTACATTTCAGGAACAATATCATCTAGAACATTACAGAAGATTTTAGTAATTGATACAAAAAAGAAACTTATATATATTAAAAATTTCACTGTATAGACTAAATAATAAATAAACTTTTTTCAAAATGCAAAACATATTGAAATATTAAAAAATTCAATCATACTATAAATTCTTTGAATAGGACAACCACACAGTATTTATACTATGATGAAATATCGTAACCTTTGAAAAAAATGTATATTATATTTGAGAGATGTAAGAAATAAAAACATATTTTACATAAATATTGGTCTATTTTACATATAGGTGTAAAGTAATTTACATAATCAGTGGAAAAATGAAAGCTAATATTTCATTCTTCACTTACAGTAAACTACTATGTCTGTACGCTGAGCTGTTAATTATACATCAGTGACTAAAATTTTCTATTTTCTTATATTCTAAATTTATCATTTTTCAGGCAAGTTCATTAACTAATCCTATGAGGAAAACATATTGTTTATAAATATTCAGTATTTAGAAAATGAAAACATACATTCAATAGACAATTATTCTAAAAAAACTGGTATTTTATTAGAAATAATGATAAATATTGTGGAAATAACATAAAGCCTTTTTAAATTTTTTTTTCGTTCATAGAATCCTTAGTTAATATTAAATTTGAGAAAAGAATTGAAAAATTCTTTCAAGTACAAACTATCACCTTTTGATAAATTTTTATAAGCAGTGAACATACATGTACATTGGATTATAACATATCTTTCCTCGTATCCTTTTTTTATTTCGATAATATCCATCGCTCACGCAACTCGCAGCAAAATATTTCGAAACGAGTTATTGAACGCATTATCATCATCGTTATTATTATTATTATTATTACTATTAATATTATTACAATAGTTTGAAATTAAAAGTAATAAAGCACAAATAATTGTGCCAATTATTATCTAATATATAATTCTACGATAACATTTGAGATATGACAACGTGTAAAGACATCCGAGTACCACAAATCATTTCCTTTTTTACTTTAGTAGGTCAATTTGCACCTTTGATTGAAGCTTTTCGTACCCTGTGTACAACGAATTAAGCAAATAAAAACAAAAAGAAATTAAAAAATTTTTGTTTAATCGCTTTTACAAAAAATTCATAGATTTTATGATGCTTCATTATAAGAATGATACAGTAGGTAAACTTCTGCACAATGCTCTGCGTAATTATTGGATGCGTCAAACATTTGGTGCTTTGATTTTCTAGAGTGAAAAAAGATCGTAGAATATTTTACCATTCATCGCTTCAATATTCAGATATCGAGAATATTCTTAAAAAAAATTTTATCAAACAGTAAAAGTTATTCTAAAACTTTTATTTCTCTAACTGCTTTAGAATCCTTCGATTTTTTCATTCGTTAATAATGTCTTGTGAAAGTTGAAGTTCCATGTGATGCTCCTACTTGCTGCTAATTAGTTTTTTATTGCTACATCGAAAAAACAAATTAATCTAATAAAGGTTTATTTATAGGCGAGTATTAAAATAATTTATTTACCATCAAAAATGTTAGATTTTGTTAATACCATAAACAAATTTTTCATCGAAATAAATTATTGTTACACTCATCCATAAGGTAACCTTAACATAATATCGTTAAAACTTAGTTTGTGATAAAAAACGAATTTTTGTGAACCATAATATAACGTTTTTAAATTACAATTAGTATGTGTACTAGTGTTTATGAAGTAAAGTTTAATCAATGACTCGTTTTCCAACAAGCCCAATCAATCTTTCTTTTATCTTAATGTATTAGGTAGTACCAATAACTTTTTTAAATGCAATATTAAAATAAAATAATTAACATAAAAACGCGATTTTTAATATAATATTCAGTAAAAAAATAATTAATTTAAGAAATATGTAAAATGTTTTAAATAACTCATTAAATAACAGTTATTGTTATGGTCAACCCAACCCTTATCTTGCACACTTCATAAGAATGACATAGCAAATACTTCCTGATGAGGAAACAGCCTTGAACATGACGGAATTTTTTTTTTACATAAAATTCCATTTGAACAAAAATTTCCCTCCCTAATAATTTAACTATTAGTTACTCTTGAAATTTGAATCTTTAAGAAACAGTTTATATTGAGAAAAGAAGCAAAGAATTGTGACAATCTGATCCCAGTGTGAACGTTCAGGGTTAAAGGGTTGTACAATGTACAACAAAATTCGTTTTTAACGTATATCTCAATGAAAGCAATACTATAGCTATAGATAATAAGAAATCCGTTGTAAATTGAAAAAGATTTATTCAAAAAACTTAAGAAATATCGGAATACGCATACCTTTTACTGATATTCACAATCACAACTATTTCTTTTTATTTTCCGAATCTATATTCGAATATCCTATTTCTAATATGTTTTCGAGTTAATTTGTCTATATTTGTATTCCCAAATAATTTAAAAACTGAAAGTACATACACAAGTGGAAAATTGGAAAAGCTCTTTATTTCAGCATCTAGCGGCGCGTAATTGTATTCTCAGCTCCTCGCTGCTACCTCGCGTTTCCATCTCCACGCAACAAGCATCGATATACTATGTGAATGGAGAAAGAAAAATATCGATCTCGATAACATAATGAAAAAAGCTATTTAACAGCCAGCCGCAAGCATCACGTCTATTACAGCTCTCCCCCTACATCGTTTCAAATCGATCACTGCGAAAATCAGCCGGATACACGGGTGCGCGCTCGCCCTCACAGAATATCCAGAAAACTAACGATCACGATGAAAAAGCAAAAACAAACGGCAGCGACTACGGCCCTTCCCTGTGTTCTAATCAATGTCCCACCTCGGCTCCTCCTTAAATCCTACTTATTCGTTTTCGTCGTCGAAGCTGGAGTCGAGTCCTCCTTCTTGTCTTTGTCACCGTCGGCAAAGTACTTGCTCGCGTTCGGAAATCTGCGGGAGTTTGGAAAATCGGGCGTCTTTAGCCTGCTGGGATGTAGACACTCCTTGATCGCCTGGCCGAAGGCATTTCTAACTCCTGGCGCCGTCGCTACGGCACTGGCTGCTCCATCGGCCTCTTGGAGGTGCGAGTGGGAGATGCCCTCGCGCACTAGACGTTCGACGGAGGCTGCGATCACGGTATTGCTGCGCGTTGGGTTGACGAGGAGTTGAGGCTTTTGCTGCTCGATGAGTTTGCGCCGCTTCGACGGCATCCCAGTTAGGTAGGCATCGCTGAAGGGGATCGGGCCACCTTGGAGAGCCTGCACCTGAACTTGACGACGCTGTCGCACTGCGTCCCGAGCGATAATCGGCACCCAGTCCTAGGGAAACAAAAAGGAGCTCGTCTTAGAAGAATTCATTTTGATCAAGTGGAATTTGGTGCTCCGTTAGTTTTGATTTAAAAAGGCAGCAGAAAGTTTTGTATTGTCTATTTGAAAGAATGACGTGAAATAAAACATTTTTGTACATCGGCTCAGCCTGATTATTTGATGCTACCAACAAAGCTATTAGTCACTGCTGAAAATGTAGTGAATATTAAACTTTTTAAAGGCTTGGTATCGCTCTTTAATTCATTAAATTGTATTTTGCGTTTTATTATTTGTAAAATATTAATTCGTAAAACAACATTGACTAATTTCTAAAGTCAAATTGGATTAACGTTTACGAATGCTGTGCGTTTAAAGTAAAAATAGCTTACTGCTCAGAAATGAAGTATGGAAAAGCTATTATATAAAAATTAATAGTGATACGTGTATAAAAATAATAGTATTAATACTAAATAGTAATAATTGTTTCTAAAATAAAATAAAATAAATTTAATTTAATTAAAATAAAGTTCTATCTCCTTTATGATTATTTTGTATTTCTAATTTAATTACACTTATATTTGAATTCAAAATATATACAAAGTAAATTTTTTTAATATCTCTTTAAGCATAACATGTTTCTGTCTAAGATTTTCTTAACGACTATTGAATTAGCTAATTTCTAGGATATTTTTTTTTTATAAAATTTGTTAATCGCTCTTATTAAGTACGCAATTAAAGAAATGCAAGTACATTTGTTACCGCTATAGGCACCATAACTACAGTTATGCTAATACACATGCTAATAATGAACTAAATGAAATTAATATTTTTTATTTGTTACTAATATTTACTAAAAAAAGCATCGTGATGAACTAGTGGATACTCTGACTGAAATATTTTAAACCAACCTCGGATATTGTGTCTGCGTTTGTACCATCTCACAAATTTAATTTGCAAATCTACATAAAAGGAACTTGGTCCATACATTATTACAGACAAATAAATAATTTAACTTCTTAAAAGCCAATGTTTAAATTGAATAGCTATTTAATTTATCATTGAAAAGCTATGAGAATTCTTTTTAAATTTAGTTGGCTAATAAAAACTTAAATAAGCTTGTAAATATTTACATACTTTAATTTCAGTAACAAATACACCTTGCACATACTTCTGTTCAAACAATTGATTCGTTACTTACAGCAGGTAAATTCTCCGCCCCCGGAAATGTTTCGGGGATCTCTTCACCGTTCGCCAGGTCCATAGGATCGTCTACTACTTTGTCTTCTAGTAATTCAGTGTCCATTGGCTGTTTGGGAAGTAAAAAGAACTCCTAAACATTATTAAGTAAGCAAGTAAAAAGATCTTCCAGATAGTTTTATATTATTCGGTGCACTATCGACTTTACTTCATTTATTTAAATGGCAATTCAATTAATTTTATCGACACTATTTTGTCGATATTTTATCTTTTAAATCTCACCTCTGGCTTAGCAGTTTTTGCCTCCTCGGTTGCTTCCTTCTTTAACGGTGACGATTGTTGTTGTGGCTGTTGTTGCGTCGGTTTCTGCTTTTTTGGTGGAAGTGCTTGAGCTTGTGCTGCTTCCTTTTGCTTTTGAAATTTCTGTTTAATCAGCGGCTCTCTCACCGGCACAGATGCAGCTTCAGCGCGAGGCGCAGATGGCTCATCTTTGTATACCAACAGATTTGCTATCTCATCCCGAGACATCTCGGTCGTTCTCGTCGCATACTCATGAATTTGCGTGCTCAACAGGCCGAGTAATGTTTGTTGGAAAAATTGAGGCATCGAGCCTTCTGTTAGTCGAGTCTGCAATAAAGAATACAGTTTAATTTGTTTGTCTATTAAAATTTAATTAGTTTGTCTAATACTTATTGTATTTAAATTTAGTTTATTTGAAATATTGTACTGATAAACAATTATAATTCAGGTACGTACTACAAAACGTGATAAGACTGTTTCGAGAGAAGCTGGTCCACCTTCAACTATGTATTGTAGAGCCACACTGGACTGATCTACAAATCTTTTAGCTAATGTAACTGCTTCCTGTGCGAAAGTAGCGTCGTCCAAGTCTGCGAAAAAATATTGCATTAGTATAAAATGATTCAAAAAATCACTTTCAAGCTAATGAAGTTTACCATTGTTACAAAGAAGTTTCAAAAATTCTAAATAAAATTTGCGTAGTAAGGCTTCAATAGTTGCTGGTACGTCTACTCGTCTACTGGCTGTCTCATCTTCAGGTACAATGAAGGCTTGCAGATACGGCCGATGATAAGACACAATTTGCTCAGCAGCTTGCTCTTGGGAAGCAGATTGCGTTGCATCGGGGAAGTAATGTTCGAGACATCCACGAAGACTTCGTCGAAGTCTTGCCAATGGGGTATGCTGACCTAAGCCTAGCTGCATTAAGTCTCCAAACGTTATGTTTCTGAACTATAAGATTTATGGGGATACAATAAATTTTATATTAATGTTGCTTAATTTACCTTATTTTTACTAAAATGGTTTGTTATTCTTACCAAATGCACCCAAAGATCAATTAGGAGATTTCGTCCACTGAATTCTTCGACACGAACATTCAATGTTCTTAAGAAATCTGCCAAACTTACATCGCCAATTGAATCCGCCTGTGAATCACTGGATCTCAGAAAGTTTAGATAAGTGTCTGCAGGTCTGTCAGTTGAGTTTGCACTGTAATTTAATTGATAATTGAATAATACATAATTTTAAAATGAAGATAAATTTTTTAATATTAAAAATATTTTATCTATTGATAGTGAACTATCTTTCCATGAAGTTATAATTTTGAAAATAAAAGAAAGTATTGAAATATTAGATCATGCTCTTGATTTTTGATTGCGCACTTACTTATTTCCATTAATTACTAAAAACTCAGTAGGCCGCGCACGAGACAACCGTGCTATTTCGAGAATTTCAGAATGAAATGGGTTGTCCATCATTGGTCCTGCATAGACTGTCGTACTTGGCATGGTGGCATTTGATGCAGTCGATGAATGTGAAGCTACAAATTTGTATTATAAGTCTAGTGCCTTTAACTTTCAAGTACTGGTTTCTGTGTTTTTGAAAAAAGCGCTGAAATTACCAGACTGAGTTCGGCTATGACTTTCCGAAGTCGTTGAAGTCGCTGACTGATTCTGATTGGGTTGAGTGGACTGGGAGGTAGATGAGAAATCGACTACCCGTGGAGCTTCCCTGCGCACGTGGTGCGAATTGCACGGTAAAAAGGGATCGAATTCCATGTTTCGTCCAATACCCAGTCCAACATGAATCTGTGGATTGTGCGGTTGTAGCACGTGCGGTCGAGCCGTGCTGCGTGTTTGGGTTGACGTTGTTGGATGCGTGCCAATATTGCTTCTGCAATAATACAGTGATTATGAATTAATCAATTTAATAAGCAGTCAAAAATAAACTTATAAAAGTGTATTCTATATAATAAGAGAAAATATACCTAGCCTGAGTGCTTTGTCCTGAATTCGGTGTGCCAATATCCATTTGTTGACCTCCAATTGTGACAACAAAAGGTGCATTAGTCGGTGTGTTTGTAGCCGTCCCACTAGAAGTTTCCATTAAATTGTGCCTCTCGCTTAAAACACTTTGCAGCGCGTCCCGAATCAAAGCAAATGGTGGAGTCATTGAATACATTTGACCAGCATCTCCACCTGCAAATAGAAACAGATATTGCTGTTCATATAAATGCATTACTTAAAAAGACTACCACTACTTGAATGGTAATTAGAATGTACCATTGCCATTATTATTATTATTACTTTGACCCTGTTCATTTTCCGAACCATCCACTGCACTAGGAGAGCTCAAGTCCATTGCGCTTTGAGGACTTAGATCCATAGACAACTCTACATTGCTGGGCATGCTTAGAAGAGTACCTGAGTTTCAAAATTAGTTATTATTTAATGATCTTTATGTTTGTAAAAACGGATAAAAAAACGTACAATAGAATACTGACGCCTTTTCTCAAAGTATACACATTATTCATGTAAGATTCCTTTTAACGATATATACATTTAATTTATTCAGAAAGAAAAAAGTAAATGCTACTTTGAAATTGTCTGTTTCCCATTATAATTCGCATATAACACATAAATACCGAATATATTTGCTGGATTTAGTTGCCCATTCGTATTTTGAGTAGCCGATCTTAATACACTTTGTATATTAATAGATCTGGGGGTTTGATCAGAAGTACCTGAAGTAGGTGATGATGGCCGTGTAGCTTCATTTCCTTCATCCGTTGAATTATTATTATTAGCTGGATTTCGGTCAGAGACATTCATTTGAGACTAAAATGTTTAAAGAAAAGTTTTCTAAATTATATTGAATTAAATAAGGATTTAAGAATATACATTCATCACAATAATAATTTTTCTTAAGTATTACAGTATTTTTTTCCTTTTTAAGGAAACTTCATAAATTACAAATTAAATATAGGAACATTAAAAATTTTTAACTTATATAAAAATGTGCAATTAATAATATGCAATTAATATACAATTGATAAATAAATGATGAAAAATTAGATTATAGTTGAGCCTTTAAAGTATATTAAAAAAAAATTACCTCAACTTGAACAGGTATACCAGCTTGTAGTATAGCCGAATGTTGTACTATAATTGGTCGGCAACGTAAGTTTCGTGGAGGTTGTTGTTCCATATCTACAATTATATCACTTAATGCGTGACAAGCGTGCGATAAAAAATGTAAACTCTCACTGACACCGTCTATTATTCTTTGATTTTCTGTAACACTTTCAGGTCCATTCTATAAAATAAAAAAAAAAGGATTATATGTTAATTTTAACGAGATGTCCAGTTATTGAATATTTTTGGTCAAAGCTTTTATCTCTTATTGTTCCACTTACACCTGAATTAAGGGATGGATCTGCTAGCATCAAAACACGGTAACGCTCAATGTACGGTCTAAGTCGATCTTGAGAATTAACTAATCTTTCTAATAGTTCAGCCATTTGTGGTGGTCGAGGAACTCTATAAAAACATTTTAAATATATTTCTATAAGTTGTTAATAAAAGTAAAATACCTATATCAAATATTTTTGTAACGCACGGTGTGGTAAATAAACGACTTGAGTTTTCAGTGTTACTACTTGTGGAAGCATCAGGTCTTTCTGGTTCTGGTCTCTCTGGTTCCGCTCTTTCTGATCCTGCTTCTGGACTTAATATATCTGGATCTGATGGTTCTGCACTTAAGGAGTCTGATCTTGGTTGACACGATGTTTCTGTTTCTGGTGCCTGTGCTTGTAAGTTAACCCTTATGTTTTCTCCATCTTCAGCTTCTCCTATGGTTATTGATTTTAATAATAAGTAATGTACGTTACACTAACATTGATATCAAAATTTCAAAATTCATTTTTTATTTCTCATAATTTTATATAGATATTCAATAAATTTAGATTATTCATTTTTTAAAAGAAATGCTCTACTTATACATGTCATTTCTTTACATTTTTTTATTAATATAAATTTTGAAAGAATGATAAAAAAACTTCTCATGAATACCTCGATCTAATCTAATATTGATGAATGCTGCTGCAGAAAATGCAGCATCTATTTCTGAAGCCCCTGGTACTGTTCCGTTTCTGACATTGTTTATATTACTATTTACATTACTGAAAATATAATTTTTTAAAATCATATAAGAAAAAAGAAGTATCAAGAAAAAAAGCCAATTTTGGTCCAAATGCACCAACTCCATTATTGTATTAAGTATTAAATATTAATCTAATCTTTAAGTATAAAATTGACTATTTTCTAATTATGTTACCTAGCCTGGTCTGTCTCTTCTGGTGCTGAAGCTTGGGGTGGTGGTTCTGAAGCATTATTTTCTGTTGGACTAGGATGAAGAGGCACTGAAGGATCATCTAAGCGATCCATCAACTGTTTAACTTTGTCTAGCATGCGTCTTGCAATTGCCAACCGAGTTTGGGACAATGTATTACTTAGTGCAACTACTGGTCCTGTTAATCATTTAAGAAATTATATTGACTATTAAAAGTAGAATTTTGAAAAACAATCTTCCTATCATCTGTTAGTTTTTTTTTATAATTACTTGTACATTTGGACTTTATATATGTTTAATTTTATGTATAAAATAAAGTTAAGAATATCAACGTAAAAAAAATTATCCAAAATTATGAATTCAAAAGATACAGTATTAGTTTTATTAATGTAGAATTAAATTATAAAATCAGGTACATAAATATGAAAAAAAATAAAAGGTAATATAAAAATCATAAAAACATAATTGATTTACCTAGGGTATCTTCAATGTACTCTGGAGGGAGTGACATTGAACCCAAGTACATGGCATTTCTATGGAGCTGTCCTCGAAACTGAACCCGTGCATGAGGCCAGCCTTGATTATTATTTTGTCTTGGAGTATCACCAGTGCTGCTTCGAGATTCAGGTTGGGGCGGAGCACGTTGCACCAAGTGTATAACTTTTCCATTGACATCTAGATAATGATTCAACAAATTAATGTGAATAAATTAAAGATAGAAATAAATAGTAAAAATTAAAAGTTGGTATACATTAATTTCATAATAAACTATAATATAAGAATCTTGAATTAATTTATTTACTCATATCAAATATTATGAAATAAATGACTGTGAAAAGAATTAAATTAATTATATAGAACATCGATTAACTTAATTGTCATAATTTATATAAAATATTGATGATTAATTTTAAAAAACTAAACAAGTAAAAAATTAATAAAATAACAAAGAAAAATAAAACAGTAACTACAACAGTAAATAAAACAAACTTATACTGGTGATTATTATATACATAAAGATAAATTAATGCAATTAATATATATTGCAAAATAACTCAGCCTATTGATTGAAATAGTATCATAAAAATTTAAAATACTCATTTAAATATATAAAAAATATTTTAAATAAAAAGTGTATTTATATATAAGATAATATATTATTGTGCAATATACTCAAAACATTGTTAAACTGTATGTAATTGAAATTCTAACCTTTAAACTATTCTATGAAATAAATGATTTTATAAAATTGTTATAAATAATAAAATTTCTTAGTAGATATTATAAATTAAATTAAAAATTAAATCTTACGGGCTATTAATAATATTTACACTTGTAATGAATATGAATAAAATCTTTATGAAATCAATATATAGTGAAGCCGTGTTATAGATTATATGCTATAAATATAATAAGCTGAACCAAGTGAATTTTGAACTGATGAAATTTGAAACATACTACCATAATCGTTGAGTTTCTTATCGTTTTGCAGAACTCTACCACAGTAAATAAGCCTCTGCGATTCTGCAGATACAGAAACACGATCTGCAATGTGTTCTTTAAAGCCCTGCACAGTAATCTATAAGACACAGAATGATATCATAGCATTGTTAAAGCTAAATAAGGAGAACTTCATCAAAATAAAACAGGAAATTAATAAGCACCTAATACAAAGTCAGGGCCAAGAAATTTTTGGAAATATTACAAAAACTGATGAAATATCTTGTAACTTACATCGTCCTCACATGTAAAGGAGTGATTCTGTGAATCCAAGGTCTTGACTGTTATTTCAAGCATTTTTGCGACGTAGCAGTCTCCTTTGACTCGCCTTGCTAGAAGTTCTCAGCTATGCGTGCGACGGTTATCCGCACGGATCTGGAAATTCGAAAACTCGGCTATACTATCTATACAAAGTTGATTAATTAATCACACTGTATATCGTTGATTGACGCTTACCGCCAGCTTTTCCCAAAATATAATGACGACGATCAGTTTGCGCTTACAAGAAAAAGTTTTGAAGGTTAGGTGTGTACCCAGTGGGTGCCGACGCGCGCACACACGAGCTAGACGGAAAATATGTAGTTATCCTATAAGTAGGTACTTATAGAAGCGAAATTCGTATTCAATTGCGACAGCTCATCGCCGATGAGCGCATTTTCCCGATAACGTAAGGCTGTGAGTGGAACTGGAAAACACCTGGATTAAAACTTATGCGCAGACATCAAGGCACAGGGAAATGAGGAAGAGCGCGTATATTGAAAATATGCAAGCACCGCAAGTGTATTATTTTCGTCACGTATTCATGAGTGTCGAGTCTTGAATGTCGTTGTCTTGTTTGCTTCTTTTCTATAACTTAAAATTTACAACACCAGCCTGGCTGAAGTACTCCTGGTGCTTGTGCACCGACGGATTTGCTATCTGTAAACTGCAAGTACCCGGAAAAAAATGCAGGTTACCTTGCCGACTGGTGGGAATGAGATTTTCTTTGTAGATGCTTAAAACATGAACACTCTGTTGCACATAGAGCTCACAGCTCGCTCCCGCATGATTTTTATTCTTCATTTCTAGCTAAACCATATACTTAACATAAAATAAATAATAAAATCGTATATGATGTATCTAGGTTTAATCAGATACGAAAATTTATTATGAAATATCTGAATCAGGAACACCAGATGGAAATTACAAGTTACGAATAGTATAACTTACTAATTTAAATTCGTCTATAATCTACTGCAGATTTTTTCATCTTCTACCACGTCACCACGAACTGTTTTTTCTTACTCTACTTATACTTGTCATTTGTGAAAAGCCTTCCAAGTATATGTATATTTACAATTATATTAATATTATACTGATAGTGAGGCGTGAGGCGTGATTACTTTTTGGTTTAATGTTGTCTCCGTTGGAATCCCCGGCTAGATTTATCATTTCTATTTTTCGGTCAGTTTTTTAAGTAAAAATATAAAAGAAATAAAACATTTAATTTTATATAAATAAACTATAGAAGCAAAGGTACAATCATTGAAGAGTTTGTTTTCTCTCAACCATAAAGATGAGTAATGTATAGTTTATAAATCGTCGCTCACCCCGTGTAAAAATGATTTATATTATATAATCATATATAATCCTATATATAACCCTATGTATAAATTATATGATTACATATATGTATATTGTCTCTATATAACTGTAATATATGGTTGTATGCATATATATACATATATAATTATATGCAACTATATATAATTGTATATAGTTTTCAACTCAGAAGCTCAGAACACTTCACTTTCACTTATGCATAGTTGTATATAGTTATACATAATTATATATAATTATATAAGGGAAATTTTTACACGGGACCATTAAAAAAAAGCAAGTTGTATAGGTACCTATAGGTATGTCATATTCTAAGTGGATAAGTAGTTATAGGAAGTTTATAGGAAAATCTTTTTTTTAAAGTTATATCATACACTTTCCTAGCTGAGCCTAGCTGAAGAACCGAATTCTGATATAACTCACAATTATAGTTTTTTTCATAAAAATCTATAAAAAGTGTTTAAAATGTGTATTCATATTTAATATGAGTGCAATAAATGACGCACTGAACTGACAATAATCAAAATATATGCCAGAAATTGTAAAAAAAACGTTTTAAAACAGTCGCAAATTTTATGTATGTTTGGCACACTGTATACAGTTTTATATAAAACCAGTAACTTTATCAGATGAAGAAAAAAAAGTCAGCAATAAGTTAGACTGCACGATAGAGCTGTATTAAATTTTTACAGTGGATATATGCGAATTTATTGTCACGTATAATAAATATAAATGTCCCAATATACAAAGCAACAAGCATATAAAGGCTCTACATTTCTTAAAATACACCTCGGCAGTACCAATCCGCGCTAATTTTAGCTCTTTCATGCACCTCATCTCTGTGGCGAACCGTAAAATTCTCCTTAAATTTACGGCCTTTTATGCCCGCTTATATACACACTCGGCTCGCTTCTGTGTGTACGTGCTGCGTGTGACATTAAAAATGCCATACAGGTTCCCGGGGAGCGATAAGCGGCGCGCGGCGCGACTCTAAAAATACATCGCCACCCGAAACTAAAGTTTAAAGGAAGCGTGTGCGGAGCGCGCGGACGGCGAGAAAGAAAAAGGAAGCGAGAGAAAACCTCGTACCCTCCTCAATTTTTCTACAGACAACCCGGGGAAACCGTATATTTATGGGCGACAAAGAAACCAGTATATCCTAATTTATCGCATCATTCGGCGCGACCGAGAAGGCCTTATAGTGTCATTCCGCGCATATCCTGGCACACACGCACACACACACACACAGACACACACACACACCAAGCTCTCGCGAGCGAGACTCACGCTCGGAAAATGCGCGCTGATACTTAATACAGAGAGGCGTGCGTGCGCGAGCGTAAGAGGACAATTTCGCATGCAGGAAGTGTTGCTATATACCTTTATATATATGCTGCGGGTCGAATCGGCTTCTGGCGCTTTGGCGCCTCTCACGGGCTGCAGAGAGAGAAAAGGGGAAGCGATATAATGTGCGCCTCTCGCGAGGTGCTGCGGCGCGAAAAATCTCCAGTAATGCGCATCCCCTACTCTCCTTTAAGTTCCACGTCGTAAACACGGATAAGTATATCCGAGAGAGCTTAGAATTGCAGTTGCATCTCTCTCTCTCTCTCTCGGCTTCTGCTGAGTACAGTAAAAATGTTTAATGTCGACTCTTATATTCCTCTTTTTTTTTTTGTTATTTCATGAAGGGAAGGCATTAATGATGAGCATGATTTCTCTTGAAATTGCAATGGAAGTCAAAATACATTTTGATTTTCAAATTACAAAATTTTGCGGTTGTCCGTCTGTACTAGGTGTATATACATCTCTCTATTTTTCTATCTATCTCTCTATTGTTTTCTGGATTAACTTGTGTTTTGCAATATTGTCTATCGTACGACAATCATAATTGTAATAATTGATTTGATCGTTTACAATTCAATCAGGAGCTGCAGCTCTATCTTGGCTGAAATGGACAGTGAGTAAATTTTGATTATAGAGTCCGATTTGGGTGATATATTTTGATTTTTTCTACTAGTTTTACACTTTAGAAAGACATTTTACTAACGAGGGACTAAACAATAGTTTCATAATGCGTTCCTATAGAAAAGGCTTTCCTTCAAAGCTGATCGTTAGCACTAGGCGCGACTTACCCGTTACCTCATCGTTAGATACGTTAGATACGCGTCACAGCGTTAGTATAACAATGGGCCCTATAGGGACCGAATTAAAGCGCATTTTATCAAAATATGAAATATCTTGGTTGTCTTTAAACCTTCAGTTCAAGGCCGATACACATTTTAGAAAATGTTATAAAAAGATAGCAAAAATATAAATAACAAACTTTCATTTGTATTCCAGACCGAGTTACTAGCACTTTTCTTTCAAAAGTTATGATCTATCTGAAACATGGATAAATTTTGGGCCTTAAAATTTAGTTAAATAAAGATGAATCGATTGATCTCATCGAGCCAAAGGATTAAACTCATTACTGTCTGTGTTGGTGTATTGTTTAATTACAGCCACTTAAAGACCACCACGTAATGAATGTAAGAAAATAAAACTTAGTAAAATCGAAAACAATGAGAAATTTAAAATATTGGAAAAATATCGAAATTGAGAAAAATGTGAATATTGTTTCGCCCTGGATTACCTGCTGGGCTCATCGGTAAGGTGATTGGCAACCCTATCCGAATATGTAATTATATAAACAAAATGTGAAAAAGTGCTGGTGAAAGCAAAAACTGGGCTTACATCTAACGTGAGAAATCCGAAATAGACTAAGAAAATAATATTTATAAAGTGTCTTCCAGACTCGCTTCTAATGTAAGAGAACGGAAGTTCTAACAGAAACGAGCATTGATGGCACTCGGGCATTTTTGTGATCCAATGCCAGTACATAGAAATAAGACTATTCAAGACAAAAACAAATGGACTAAAGTAATTCATAATTCATCAACCGAAAGTCACCAACGTTCTGAAGAAATAGTCTCAGCTATGGAGAAAGTCAGTGCGCGTCATACCCAGATTTGCTATATACCTGAATGTGTTGAAAATGAGTTTTTTAGCATGGCCTTCACATACTCTGAATTCAAACTTGCACTTAGTAGTAAAAAAAATAGTTCAAGTCCTGGAATAGATGGAATTAACTACACTATAATACAAGAACTTCCCAAAAAATATCGAATGCCCTTCTCAATTATTAAAATTTATAAAATTCTTAATGTACAAAAGAACGATCTTCACTGACAGTACGGGAGATGCTCCCAGAAATGTATATAAAGGTGTTCAACAAGGTGGCGTTTTAGACCCTCTCGTATACTATA
The DNA here is from genome assembly GCA_900490025.1 of Megastigmus dorsalis. Lineage (NCBI taxonomy): Eukaryota > Metazoa > Arthropoda > Insecta > Hymenoptera > Megastigmidae > Megastigmus > Megastigmus dorsalis. The sequence continues at coordinate 26,776 of UELU01144706.1, forward strand.
TTTATATATCAAACATTGTTAATAACCTACCAAAGAGCATTAAAATCTCACAATTTGCAGATGACATCGCCATATACTGATTTCGTAAAAATACTAACTCGTGCAATAAGCTTATTTCAAACTCCATTGAAAAAATTCATAACAGTTTACGTGAAATAAGTCTGGAACTAAGTGCTCATAAAACTACACTTTAACAAACGAAATATAATTAAGCTTGGAAATACCAGTGTTTAAAATCAAAAGTAAAATTCTTAGGAATCACTATTGATTACAGGTAAAATTTCAAAGAACACATCATTATTCTACAAAGTAAGTGGGGATCAGACCCCAATCACAATATACAAAAGTTACGTTTGCTCTATCCTAGACTCTACTCTCAACTGTTATATCTTTTTTCCCATCCAACAGGCGTTAATTCTAAAATTAGAAAGAATACAGTACACTGAAATTAAACTTGCTCTCGGACATAGGAATACTACACCAAGAAATATCTTACTTGGTGAATATAAGCTACCGTGATACTACAAGAAAGAGCAAAATTTTTCTGTTCCAGCTACTTATTTTAAATTCTATCTCACTAAGAACTTCCCAGTTAACAAAAATTTGGCTTGCATTATAAAAACTAAATACCTTATAAAACAGTGCTTAGGTAAAGTCAATCAATACTCAAATATAATAATTTCCGATTCTCTATATCACACATACAGATTTAACTATGAATGCTTTATTAACGAAATTAAAGCTAATGTAGACTTTGGAAAATTAATTCAAACAACAGATAATAATATTTGTAATACACGAATTACTAAATACAGAAAAATCAATGGCTATGTACACGGATGGGAGTAAAACCTATAACTCGCCGAGCGTTGGCAGCTCTAGTGTATGCTTTGACTAAGATAAGTATGTTACAATTAGTACATACAAAGAAGCCTCTATATTCACGGTGGAATGCATCAGATACTATAATACGCTATCTAATTATCCTTAATTCAACGACACAGTAACTATATAATATTTACTGATTCTCTGAGCACTGTACTTATATATATATATTTAATTAAAAATAAAATCTACGAATTTAACAAAAGATCTCAAGGTTAGCATATACAATTTTTTTCTATTCCCGGCTACAAACCCGGCCTACGAGGTAATGAAGTAGCCGACAAAATGGCTAAGGAGGCTTCAAGACTCGAAGCCGACCTCTACTGTAAAATTCCATTCGCAAATTTACAAGGTAATTTTAAAATTAATGCTAAAGAAAATACTTACTCACTTTTAAGGGAAGCTAGTAAAGATAAAGGATTTAAATATTTCATATACTAGTTTAATATTAAATCTAATCCGAAGTATTACAAAGAACACCTAACCAGAGAAATTATTTATTTAATAAAAAAAAATGCAAATCACCGCGAAACTATAACGTTATGTACCTGAACAACATTTAACAACTCCTAATGTATTTCTTTTCTTGCTAAATAATTTTTTCTTAAGAATTGTAATAGCTTAAATAAATTAAAAAAAAAATAATTAAGCGTCTTATAGGGTCATTCGTTTGTTTAATAAACCCAACCTTCGATGTTTATATTTTCGCGAATGAGCCTGAATAGACTGCAAGGAGAAAAATATAAGTTAAAATTTGACAAAGACTAAGAACACGAGGGGGAGTGTACCGTGGAAAAAAGGGAATCCGTCCACCTGCGTGAACCTGAGAGCATAGGATAGCGCAAGCTCCCGTGGCAGCGATGCCCAGCGTCTAGTACATCTTCTGGTACATCCGAGGGTGCATTTCCGAGCCCACAGCAAGATCGCAAGCTCGTGGGCAATGAGGGTCACTCCTCAGCGCTAAACTTCGAGGACCAGGAATAGGGGCGACGATAGAGAGGGGAAGAGTGCGTCCCGATAAGCATTATCGCGGCATTCGGTCCTTGGCCTTCGTCGCGACACTTGTCACGGTAACTTACGCCAGATGCGTGTCTCTGTGCTGAATTGAATATTATTGTGAAATTAATATTATATTGTTTTGAAATATATATATTTTGACTTAAATATTTAAATAAATTGTGAGTCTCAGTCATTCTGACCACCCAATACTGCTCGAAACTTTTTTAATGATCTTAAGAAAATTATTAGTGTGTATATATGTATATACTAACATAATTCACACCTTCAAAGCGAATAACCGAGAGTTTAATTGCATGTATTGAATTGGCTCTTTTATGTTTAAACGTGTGAAATACTTAACTGTTTTATTCAAGTAATTGTATCGTATTATATAAATCTTTTCGTTACTGCATATATTGAGATCATTCGAATTTTTCTAGTATATATGTAGTTTGCAAATTTGCAAATAAAATCTTAAAAATGGTGGAATTCTTTAGAAGAATAAATATTAAAAAAATTCGAACTCATGGATAATTATGTATCTCCTATGCTACTACTATGTAAAATTATACATATACAATGGATATTATCTATATATAATTGTATATGGTTCAGCGTGAGTCTGTGTGTATGTATATGCAAAGTTATATAGGTAACTTTTTAACATTTTCATCAGCATATGTAAAAACAATGCTTACTAAGAAAATGTAAATCAACCCAGTGACCGTTAACGAGCGAGGTATTTTCGCTAGTAGTACATGTGTGCGAAATAGATAATTCACGCATAAGTGTAAGGATCACGAAGCTCGAAGTAAATACTTGTCGCGTGCTTATCTTACTTCTTGTACGCTTTTCAAGGAGTGCGGTAATCGGTGGCTTCTCACACACTATCTTCGAATGAGAAGTCGAACTTCTTGCACAGTGTTTCAAAATAGTACATTTCGATGCAAGTGTGCGATGTAGGTGATACTCGCATAGAACTATATTTTTACTACGATGTGCACTAAACACGACTTTGAGCTGAAAATACTTCGCGCACGCTAAAAATACTTCACATGTTTTGCGTACGGAAAATGAGCATGAAAAGTCGTGTTTCCCATACGGAGAGGTAAAAAATAAATAACATTGGACATCAAGCTATTATACAATTTTTATTTTTATTTTCAATGCTTTACGATGTTATAATAAAATTGAAGAAACGTTGCATTTATTTTATAAACAATTGTTTAATTTAAAAAATGTAGAAAGAAAGAAAGAAGTATGAAAACCAATAATAATATTTTTAAAAAATGTTTGAGGAATAAAATTAGAGTATCGATGAAATTACGTTTAATCAATTCCAACGAATACATTATAAAATAAACCCGTTATAAAATAATGCTTTTTAACAATATTCTTTTCAAGATCGATACATATAAATATTGGCAATGAGGGAGAATAGCTATGGTCATAGCTATATAGGTAAAATGTCGCCTTTCCGGCTTGAACCTGCACGTGACTATTTGCCCCGTGCTGCTAATATAAGGTATGCGCTTGGCGAACCAGGAAAAAAAAACCCTAAGAGAACGACTGGAACGTCGCCGTATATACAACAGTTATATATATACATAGCCTATGGACGCGTGCATAATAATTGCCGCGTCGCTATCGCCGCCGCCGCCGCCGCCGCCGCCCCGATTTAGCTCTCGCGCGCGGGCCCTTTTTGCCCCGGGATCGCAGCACCGCGTGTGTGTGCGTCGTTTCCTCCTGCTCTCTTTTCCTCGCATAGCTGCGGTGCGCCGAGTTTTTCTCTCCCGCGACTGAGGCTAGGAAAGAGAGAAGGAGAGAGAGAGAAAGAACGTACGACGAGATAAGTCGCGTGCGCGCGCGCGACGCGGAAAAAGAGACCACGCGCGCCGCGAGCGAGCAAGAATTTCAGAAAGAGAGGAGACGTGGACGACAAGTCGAGAGGATTGTGCAGTGCGCGACGATGGGATGAACTTGTTTGCTGGCTGGGATATGTGTGCCTTGATTAGTTCAGGGGCTAATTTGAGATTTGTCGAGACGCGAATATGCTTTATGGTTAAGAGAATCGTATATAGTGTACATACGAGTGATTCGATATGTGACTGTTTGGAATATATGAGTCATAATAAATAATTTATAATAAATATGTATGCGTAACCAAGACAGCGACGATCCTGAGAAGCACAGATTTTAATGGGTCTCTAGGGGCTGATTCTTGGAATTCAGGCATTAAATCATTCAAGAGGATCTTGGTATAAGATTGCATTTGTATCGATGCGCTAAATAAGTCACGAGTCACAACCAAGGATACAAATCAATAGCTACATTTGTTATATATGTATATAGTATTTGTATTTGTATTTGTATTTGTATTTATTAAACCAGAAAAATTTACATAAGTATATCCTATAGAAGGTAAACGTACACAATAATACATAATAATACGTGTTCCAATAATGTTTCCAATAAATTTTTTTTACCAAGATTTATCTCAGTATAAGGTATCTTGCATATCGTAGATCTTGTAATAGGTCATTGCTGGAATTTCACATTAAACTACACATTTGAGTGCCAGGAGCTTTTTCATTTATTTCCCTTTTCTCTAAATATTACATTTAACGTTCGAATTTCGCATACTATCTCTTGCAAGATCCAACGCTTAGCTCAATAGTGACGAAGATATACAACGATTTACCAGTATTCCTTTTATCGCTAAATGAACAAAAGGCCAAACCGAACCCGTGCGAGAAAAACAAAAGTGGTAAGTAACAAAATTGATTGACCCAAGAAGTCAGAGATGAACACGAATCAAGAATAGAGCGTGTATAGCGGCAGAAAAGCAGGACACTCATCATAGACTCGGCTCGGCTCGTTCGCGGAGGTCTGGGCGCGCGCCTGCACGACGCGAACGCTCGCAACAACTTTTTTCACCGATCGCTCCGATACCTCCCATCGCCGCTGCTGCTGCTGCTGCTGCTGCACTAGCGCGCATCCGTAAACTTTTGCTCTCCTTTTTTTCTCTCTCTCGCACACGCGCCCGGTACGTATATATATATATACATATATATATATATATATATACAGTAGCGAAGCGGTATTATAGCAATGCTATGCGCCGCGCGAGTCCCGCGCCGTATTATACGCGGCGCGTCGGCCCGTGTACGTGTGTGTGTGCGCGCGTTGGCGCCAGGCCGCATTCTCGCATTTGTTAAGCCGACACGGGTATAATATAGTTGCTGCCGAGCCGCCGCCACTGCTGCTGTTGCTGCTGCTGCTGCTGCCTTCTTATATACGAGCTTGTCGTGTGCGATCTTTCTTCTTCTCTCCCACTGATGTATGGGTTGCGGATCCCGAATTTGTCGTGGACCATTGATTTGTCCTCGTCTCTCCCTTCTCTCTCTCTCTCTCTCTCTCTCTCTCTCTGTCATTTCAATATGAGAAAGCACGCGCCAAGAGAGCTTGGGGGACATTTCTTTCGGATGTAGTGTTATATATGTCGTCGCGGCGCGCGGAGAAATAGTTTTATCAGGAATGCTGATTTATCGGGCGCTAAAAATTTGTTCGGGTATCTTAATCTCTCCTTGTCGCGAATTATTTGTTTTTGAGGCGTCAGTTTGTGGGTGAAACGTGATCTACCTTACCACTCTCTCTTTCACGGATGTTGTATATATATATATATATATACACATGTATGTTGAATGATTATCGGATTCTAGCTAGCGGGGGGGACGTGGCTGCGGGAGAGTTTGTTTGGGATGCGATGGAATGTTGGAAAAAATGGAGATCTGACCAAATAAGGTTCGAAGATGATGTTCGCTTGGCGATAATAATAGTCTTTCTCTTTTTTATAGAATCACAGCTTTTTAACGCGATGTTGGCCAAATGATTGTTCCAAAATTTCGAGATAAGGATTGAATGCTAATCTTTTATCTAGTTTTTGGAATTCTTTAGATTATTTTTATATAACTTATATTAAAAATCGAAATATACTCATGCGCGCGATTGTAACCAGCTTTATTTTAATATATTATATAAAATAATTGTATTTTATGTAGTAAAGTACATTTATTATATTATTCTGTTGTTATTAAAGTCAATAATAAGAAATGTTTAAGAAAAATAGTGTCTTTGACGATAAAATAATATTAAGTATCGTAAAATGTCCATGAAACTACCTATATGTATTATCAAGAACGTTCGTTAACGCTAAGAAAACCATCACTCAAAACAAATTAACAATTTTGCAGAATCCTCAGATCCTCCTATAAGTAGTCCAAACAAGCGTTAAGCTCTACTAATTAATTCAGCCATCAAAGTACAAAGTGGCCTGGCGAAAAAGCGTAAAAGGGCGAGCTCGAGAAACAGAGAGACAGAGAGAGAGAGAGAGAGAAAGAGAGAGAACACATATATACACACAGGAAATTAAAGAGAAAGAGCAGAGCTTACAGACATCGTCGCGACAGAGTCCGGTCCGGTTAACCGGCGCGTGGCGACGAGTGGTAATAATCGTTAGGAAAGCCCCATAAAACCATCGGCGACGCCTCGAGCATTTCTTCTCTCTCTCTCTCTCTTCTCTCTCTTTTTCTCCCAAGTAAACGCCCATAAGGAATTGCACGAGCTACCGCATACACAACATCTGATATATGGCTTATTTACCTTATTTCGCGGCCAGCTATCTATCTACATGTATAATATATAATATAATGTAAATAACTGGTATAATGGAATACGTCATTATTTCGAAGTCTTACGAAGCGATTTATCTTGATGAATTTGCAATGGATTACACTGGATTCCACAAATGCATTTATTTCCATGCCATACTTAATATACTTATACATGTATTAAATGTTTTGACATGGTTAGAGAAGTTTAAAAACTACAAATATTAGCCGATGGTTCGGTAAATATTTAGTCCAGTTTTCCGTAAATTATTTTTAATTATACGAAAAATCTATCATCATTATCTGCTACTTTTATCTAATCTTATCCTAACATTATTTTATTTTCTTCTTACATCACAGTACCTTACGGAACATCGATACAGCCCAGGATTTAAACTTATCTATATTTTGTTAAAAAACAATGACACGTGATAATTAGTGATTTTCATCATAAATGCGTGTTTTGACCAATCAATTGTAAAAAAATTTTCGAACGATAGAATATCTTTATCCTTTTTTTAAAAAGCATAATGATTTTAAATATCAAATGACACTCTGATAATGATTATACAAAAAAATGATTGAACGGCATCGAGGAACACCACCGAAAATCACGCGTTTCTCCTGAAATTCAAACCAACTTTTTGCTGCAACTTATCACATCTCGTACACTTACAAATAATCGCACATCACACGAACATACACATACGTAAATGCATGTAAGCTTTCCCCGATTCTTCAATAAAGCGGTTAGATCGGTATGTTTTGTGGTTTAGCACACGGTACACTCATAAGCAAAGGTCAGGGGAAGTTGAGCAATGCCTCGATCGCGCGCGCGTCTCGGCTTATCGGTGCAAAACGCGCTTTCTCGTATATCGCGCTAAATTGCGTGCAGCCGAGTGTATTATATATATGCAAGATTTGTCGCACCAACGTTATAAGCGAAGTTCTTGTGTTGTCGTGCTTTCTATGACTTGATTTGTGCATTTGAGCACTGCGTTTACTGTGATTTTACGCGGCACTTCGTATATGCTGAAATTTCATTAATTTCCAATGCGAAATTTCTCAACGTATCGCATATTACAAAGTTATTGTAAGTATGTTTGGAAATGACGTCGATGTCTTTTTTTTTAAATTCTTCTCTCAGAAAATTTTAAGCACAAGAAATATTTACATCTTTGTGCATACATTATATTAGACAAAATTTACATGATGTTTGTCTACATCGATCAATGTTTTATATGACTTAAAAAAGTAGCGAATTTTTTAAAATTCTGAACAAACAATGACCTAAGAGGTATTTCATAAGGACCGGTAAATATCATTATAATAAGTATGGGGAATTCAGGAATGAGTTTACAAATACATAACTATTTTAAAAATTGAAAAAATAAGATGGATTGAAAAATTTGTATTCTTCATTGAAACATTATTAAAAACGCCACTTTTCATCCATCAATGTCTGTCTAATAAAAAAAATAAACTTGAATAAATTAGAATCATTTCATCAACTAAGAATTATTTCAATTATTTCCCATCGTGCGCTCCTAATAAGTCAATCAGTCCGTTCGAGCAGAGCTGCTCAGCGAAAAGGGAATAAATATTAGCTCAAATCAATATAGACATAATCTTCGTATGTCTCAACTGCAACAATTTAGGAGAATTTCATTCTTGCCCGGTACATATTTTAGGTGGCACAAATGGCTTAATTTACGAGCGGAGAAAAACATACAGCACAACATTATGAAACACATCTCATCAATTGGCGTTTACATAACTTATCTGTCAGCTATTTCGTTATATGTGTAAGTATGTATATGTATATATATATATATATATATATATACAAATACACGTACACTTTCATGAACTTGACTCCTGTTTAGTTCATAGGCGGATTTTCATGTCACGAGATCGATCGATTGATTGAATTAAATTTTATTGGGGCCAAGAGGTAAAAATCCCATTTGCTCAAAAGCATATATACACGTGTTTTTAGTATTCGTATAATATAAAAATAAAAACTTGTAAAAATATATACAAACAGAAAACAAAAAGAGTGAGAGAGAGAGAGAGAAAAAAAACGTGTTACCTTCAACGTTGTTTTGATTATTGCAGACGATCAATTCAACTGTTTATGCCAATTTAAATAAAAGTTTCGAACGTCGGAATTATTGACGTTTAAGCGTGCTACATTATGCACATAACGCTAGATTCTTTTTCTCGTTCCATTATAAGCTCCGTGAAAATACTTAGCAATGAGCTGTTAACATTGTGATAAGGCGAGTTAATTTTTCGTTTTGTGCAAGCGAGAACAACATTGTGCGCGCTTCGTAAAAGTTTGTTTGTTATTGTCTGAAGTGGTTCTTTTCTTCTTTTTGTTCTCGGTTCTTCGCTGCGCCTACATGAAATAAATTGCATTTGTCCACGTCGCCATTCAGTTGTACGCACTGTTCGCAGCAGCATTTAAAAGTAATACAAATTTATGGCTGAGTATAATTATGATTTATGCATTACCTATATATTGAAATTGAACGTAAAATCGATATTTATATATCACTACTTCGTGTCGATATCTGCAAGTGTTGTTTGTTAAAAAAAAAAGAAAATATCGTTGTATACGATACGCGGAGAAAAACGTGTATTTTTCGATGAAAAATTAAGAATATATCGTATTTGCTCTCGCGGTCACGTGTGTACGCAGTACCGGCAGTAAATATTGCAGTTTCGCTTCCGAGAATTCGTTATATTACCTGAACTGCCGATCAGCCTCTAACAATAGGTATTGCTCAGAATACACATATTTGCACAATGTGACGTGTATCATTTTTCAAACTTTGCTTCCTCCGCGGCATCTAAATCTTCCTTTTTATTTCTATCAATTATACATTTTTTTGTCGTTTCGCACAAACCGTTACAAACGTATATATAATATCCAACTGGTCTCGATATAAGGACCTCCCCCTCAACATCAATAAGAAATAAAAGGCAGAGAAAGAAATCGCGAGACACGAGGCTTCTGTCAGAGAATTGCCGTGGCGCCGCTCTCGACATGCTCGCGCGGATCCCAAGAACGAGGCCTCGTCTGCATCGCCGCGATCCGGGACAGCAGCAGCAGCAGCAGCAGCAGCAGCCGCCGCAGCACCTCGGCACACACGAGAGTGTCTATACAGCATCGTCGGCCGCAGTATATATAACGTCGTCCCGTCCTCTCCTCCACGGGCCCTCGGCGCCGTGTATATATACATATATATATATAGGAGAGGTGGCTGTGTGTGCGGCGCGCGCGCGCCAATGTGGGAGGAGCCTTAATGTCGTTGCCGCGCGCGCGGCGTTCGTGGCGCCAAGAGGGAAAAGCTGTACGTATATATATATATACACACACACATATATATATATATATATATACATACATAAGCAGAGTGGTGGCCAGTTCTCTCTTATATAGCGCCGCTCTTCGAGCTCTCTCCGTACAGTACAGTCCGATAATTCGTCCAGACGCACTGCGGACTTTAAACTCCCCGAAAGCGCACACGGTACAACTCCTCTCTCTCCCTCTCCGCGCGCTCTCTCTCGGGAGCTCTCCTCTCTCTCTCGCATTCGGATTTTGGATCTCCACGGGGAAGCATTGGCCGTCTTCGTTTTTGTTTGCTCTCTCTCTCTTACGGTGTGAATTGTACGGTGTGTCAGTGAAAGATATAGAAAAGTGTACACTTCGAGAACTCGCTCTGTTTTTTTCGTTCCTTATATACATATATATATATATATACATATATATATACATACCGAACGAAATTCGAAAGGGGCAGCAGCTTGCGATTGGTCTTTTTTTTGTTTGTTTCGTTATGTCGTAAGTGGTGCGTAACACGCGGGTTGTTCGGAAGCAAAAGAGCCTGCAGAGAGACGCGTTATATTTTAAGTCCGTGTGTGCAAACGCATGATCCTGCCGAGGATCATCGCGGATATGCATCGTAGCGCTCTGTAGTGAGATATCCACGCGGACGTTTGCGTGGATAACACGAGCCGAGGCGAGACCCGAGTGATTAGGGGGAGAATAAAAAATTGAGCCGAAATCGAGGGTCAAGAGGCGACGAAGAAAGAAAATGAGACACAGTGTAACATTTATCCCGGAGGTGAACTGACACTCGCAGATTGATTTTGGAGTATATACATATATATATACATAGAGAAAGTGCGACGCATCGAACGAGCTGATATATATATATATATATATGCTATATCGTTACTATCAACCGGACGATATAGAGTGAAAAATTTGCAACTGTCAACTGCGGCCAGAAGAAAAGTGCGATCGTTGAGAAGGGCAATCGTTGCGGGCATTAAGGAATAGAAGAGGATCAAACTATATAGTGCAAAAGTGAGAGTTGGGTTCTTTCTATTCGTGGATAGTCGCGCGTTCAGTTATTTTGATTTGTTCAAAGAAGTAAGTTTTTTTACCGCGTGAATCCAGGAGCTAGATAATTGATTGGAGAGTGCAAGACAACCTGATAGCTGATAAGCGGTATGGTATACTCACATTTTCTTTACTATGTTTCATAGAATTTAAGACTATATCAAAATTTAAGAATTTGCGTACTCTGCGTTTGCAATCGAATCCGAAACTCGCGACCAATAATAACTTTTATTTTATATGGAGTATTTAATTTTGCTTTGAGCTATTTAAATTTCTTTACACAGAAAATATTGATAGTTGGCGTTGCACCGGTACCTTTTTTTATGATTTCCCTATTTCCCATTGTGATTTTTCATTAAATTTATAAAAAAATATTCTTTCTTTATTTGCTACAAATATTCCGATAATGGGCCGAGTGATACGCAAAATAAACAGAACTGAAGAGGCATAGGATACCATCCGGATGTCAGAAATTTTCTCATACGTATATACTTTAAGAGTCTTAAAATGTAGTCGATATTTTTTGTCGGAGCAAACTTGTTTACTACGAATTTTTATGAATGCGTTTCGTTATTCTTTATAACACTTAGCGTACTTTTGTAATAAACCCATTTTCATTTTATTAAATGCAATTGTAATTCAATTAAACATGCCTTCGGTCAATATTCATTATTTTTCTTTCAAAGTGGATCACTGTTTATTGAATTACTGTAGCTTTAATTGATACGATTAAATCGAGTTTCGATAAATTTAGTATTTATCGGTAATAACTTTCAAGCAGATATTAAAAAATGATTTCTCATATTACGTTGAACGATTATGTTGTAAAAATATAATACAAAATTACGTAAACAGAAACAGCTGTTCCATTAGAATAACACATTAGTCATCCGTGTCCTAGTTGCGTACCCAAAGGATTATCCTTGTCAGATGCCGAAGATTGATGCTTATTTCTGTATTCATCGGAAAGTTAACTTTTACATAAATCAAACTCCTGTCTAATGCAGCGCTAACTTTCAATAAGTCTCAACTCCAACTAGAAATCGCCATAATAGTAATCCACGCCAAATGTTCTTAAATTACTTGTAAAGAGAAAACAACCCTTACAATTCCATAATATAAGTTATTAAAACACCATGATGTACGAACTTTTGCTTAGTCATGACTTACGTCTAAACGTATTTTGGCGATAACATTTGCGATAAAAGTATCAATGCCTGGACTTGGACAAAGTAGTGCGAAGAACGTCACCGATTTCACTTTTCAGTCCTTCCAGCTAATCATAGCGATTCATTTAGGTGATCTTACACATTCCAGTATCGTATACTTTTAAACTTGATGATATATTGTCTAACAAAATCTTATGATCACCTTTTGAAAATACTTTTGAAATGAAATCAGTGAAATTCTATTTGTAATTTATATGTTTTATTAAATGTGGAAAAAGGTTAGATTGACACGTAAGTAATTCAATTAGATTAACGATCATGTCAATATCATGTTTTTACAAAAGTATACACAATCGTCAATTTTGACTTTATTTGATAGAGTATATTTCGTCAATTTCTAGAGCTATGTAGCTTCTAATTGATTCAACGATTTTCTAATAATTAGTTGCCTCTAAATCATGTAAATTCAATACTATTTTTTAATAAAAAACAATATGCTATCAGTATTGTTTCATAATTTAAAATAGGTTTAAAATTTAAAATCGAATTTCAAAATACCGAGTTTATATTGGTATAGTTAAGGATTAAACAAGATTTCTAGATCGAGACTTTTATATACAATTAAGTCCATTTTACATTTTGATCCTGTACATCGAATTTTATGAATTTAACTGCAGACTCGCCATCAGAAAAGGTCAGTTTAATATCTAAATTGATATAGCAAAGGGTATTCATTGAAAATTAAAATTCGATCATGAGTTCGTTACGGCAATAGACTTTACTAAATTGAATAAATAAATATATTTACTAAACTGAGTTATATGCATAATATATTTACCATAATTAAAGCCACTTTAGCTAAACTGTCCAGGCAATGATAACAGTGTTAAACATATTTTTATCCAGTCGCACAAACATAGCATCCACATCGAAACCTTTCCTCCCATTTTCTCACAGACGTAAATCCGTAGCCTAAGAAATAACGACGTAATAGTACCAGCATCAGCTATTCAAAACATTCATCGTCCGCTCAGCTGATCACAATTGATCCCGTGTGCACGTCCCACGAACCGCCCAGCCGGTCCCCACGGATCCCTTTACGCACGCGGAACAAAAGCCATCGCGCATAGCCCGAAAGAAGAGCAAAAGTATCTCGGTACAGCTTCTATACCTGTCGCAGGTGATCAGCAGCAAGGTGAGGACCCAAAGCCTGCTGAAGATGTCGGGCCTGCTGTACACATTGCTAGGCCTGGCCGCCAGCTCGAGCTTGCACTGCGCGGTGCGCCGCGAGATCAGCCCCTGCACCTGCCGCCAGGAGGACTTCTCCGCCCAGACGACCACCATCAACAACAATGGACACGCTGTGCCGCATGGCGAGCGGATCGAGGTGGAATGCGAGAGGATGGAGTCCTTTCACGAGGTCGCCGATGCACTCAGGGGGAAGTTCACCCCGGAACAAAACATTCTGCTCAGGGTCTCGCATTCCCAGCTCAACGACATATCCAAGCATGGATTTAAGGAGCTCAGGATGTCGATCACGAGGCTCGACTTGAACTACGACGGTCTTGGGTGAGTTGGCTTTTCTTCTCGCTCTTTCTCTCATTGGTGTATACAGACGTGCGTCGGTGGGTCGGTGGGGTTGGATTGATAATTTTCCGGCTCTGTCTCGGTTGTGTCTTCGTGTTTTGACGTCAGTTTTTGTGTATATCGAGAGATTTGAAGATGAGACCGCGGCGGAAAGTTTTATCGGGGAGTGTGAGCTTTTTGCTTGGTTTCTTTTTTTCCTCGCCTCGGTTAATCGCGGGCTGCGATAAGAGCGGCGAGTGCCGTGTAACCGTAGCTTGTTTCATTACAGTTACACAAAGAATTTTCTGACAAATTTTTGTTTATTAATGGAATTTTAGGCCAAGATTTAATCAAGCTTGATGTTAAAATATTAGAAATTGAAACATTAAACAATTATTGCTTACAAAATTAGTATTAAAGAATGACAAGCATTGCTATTCTAGGAAGGAAAAGTTTGCTCATTAACAGATTTTAAAATATTTAGATTTTAAACAATTATAAACGCTAGCTATTTGATATTTCAATTAAATGAAATTAAGGGAGATTTTAACAGTATAGACGTATGGATTAGATAAAACTGGACTATTAAATAATCTTCAATAGGGTTAAAAGTTTGTAGACTCGATTGGAGTCAAACAAATCCAAAAAAAAAAATAAATAAATATAAATTATTTGACCATAAATCATTTGGCAATAGTTTTGAGGAAGTTTCATCTTCGGAAAAATTCATATTTGAAAGAGTTAATGAAATCTGTTTTAAATAACACTTAGCAGTTACAAAAACCCCAAAATGTTAGTTTTACCGAACTCTGCTCTTAAAGATCTCATTTCTTTCAGGGCTTTTAGATATTAAAATTTCTTTAGTGCCATTAGTTATCATTCAATAACATTGCGATATTGTTATCACAAAAGTGTCACGTTAATAGTATGATATCGAGTGAGGTAATTGGTTAACCTTTGATTTGAACTATTTTTTTTGTACTTATGCCACGTCCGAGCATATCCTTGTTTTACTACTTGCTATTCAACTTTATAACTTACTTGATCCTTTCAGGTTGATTAGTTTATGTGTAGGTTCATTGGAATTTATGTAAATAAACATACTTATAAGCATATAGCATAGATGTGTAATACAATAAACTATATACAAGAAATTAATGAATAATTAAAATTTTAGAAATCTTTTGCATATAATAAGTGCTTAAGTTTATAATATTACAACATTCAAACGATTTTGAAATCTAATTTTTTTTTGATAATATTTAAACACGGAAAAAAATTTTAAAACAAAGCCTTCATAATGTTAAAATGTTGGAAATGATGATGTGTTTCAAATATGGATAGCTACGATTTTTAATTGATAAAAACTTGTCTGTTTTTATTTCCTAATAACTATTGTAAATAGATAAGTAATATGATATATAGTGTAGACTATATAAGACTGTTAACTTAGCGATTTTTAATGCCAAAATATAATAAATAGTTACTAAGTTTCCTCCTCAGATCCGACAAATCGCGAGTAAATAAAACACAATAATCTTGAAGGAATCGCAGAAAAAGCTTCCGATTAGCTTCTGAATTTTATTAGTCATTCTGAGTATACGAGAAACGTGAAAATCGAGCGCTTTTGCTTTTTTTCTTCATCATCGTGTTCGTCGCGTTTTTTTTACGGTTTCACGCGATTACATTCGCGCGATTTCCATTGACTTGTTTGCGTTGAACTCGCACATCTCTTGGGCGCCTCCGAGGCCTGTCTAAGTTGTAGACAGACGCGAGGGTTGATTATTGACAGATGTTTTATTAAACACTCCTCCTCTTGTATATGTATATATATATATACACAGATATAGAACAATAGACGAACGCGGACAGGTCAAAGTTAAAATTCATTTTATCGCGAGCGAAAGAAGAGAGTCGAGAAAAAAATGTGTAATCGCGGGTATCGCGTGATTCGCAATAATAAACACACGCATTGTTTTAAGCCGAGCCGCGTATTTTATAGGCAAATTCCCATGAAGCTCTTCAGTGAGTTTGCAGTCGAGCGATTGCGAAACTATCGTAATCTTGGCTCATGACTTGCCTCTGTTTCATTTCCCTTATTTTCAATTATAGCAATGCCACTGTTGGCCTTATAGTTCCAGTTCTGCTTATATGTGTGCGTGGAGAGATTAGGTTGTTACGGAAGAATATAGAGCGTACGGATGAGAAAAATTGAATGATTCCAGGGGGTGATATATCTCGAATATTCTGTAAACGTTCTTTTTTTAGATTTCGTTACGGCGAGTACAGTGTAATTGAGAAAAATGGGCTGATTACTTTCAATATTTTGTTGGAACTTTTTAATGCGTGGTAAATTTTGTAATTGTATTATAGAAATTGAAACAATTATTATAGGATGTTGTAGATACTAAAGTGTGATAAAATTTATATCCAAGTGCTAATCAGATGCCAAACCATTCATTCATTAATTTATACAGTGATGATATTAAATACGAAGGCAGAAAATAATATAATAAACTTAAACAGAAATTTTGTTTAACCCTTTGAAGCACGGTGGCCGGTATATTAGTCACCTATTCTTACGCGCATTTATATATTTTTCATGCAGTTATTGTTCGATTTTTTTGCTTTTATTTTCCTTATAAATTTAATAATATAATTAATAACTATGTATGAGTACTGTTTAAATTATTATTCAAATTGCTTATATATAAATAAAGGATTAAAAAATTTTCCACAATACTACATGGAAAAAGGAAAGACAAGTCGCATAAGTCTAAAGATCAGTATTCGGAGATTTTTGAGGATACCGATTAACAAAACCGGTATCAGATTTCCAAAATTCAGAATGTCGATTAAAGAATGGTGGATCAAATAGGGAAAAGTAAAGCTAATCATATTAAAAATTATACCATGCTGAACCGGGCATTTCGAATTTTAAAAATTTGACATTTGATCGGTAATCAGCGATCTCGAAAACTCCTTAGGCACTAATTTTCTTGATAAATTGGTCATTAAAAAAATGTGCGCTTCAAAGCCGTAGCGCATTTAAAATTTAGCTCGGCAAAAACTATGCGCGTTCGGGATTTCCTCGTCTCTACTCTCAGCTCACACACACACACACACACACACACATAAAAGGCCACGTAATTAATACTTAATCTCGTCTGACCTTTCACGGCGCGGGCCACGCGCTGTACCGAGTAACTATATAAAAGTAAGCGAATCTCCGTATAGCGTCCGCGGTAGGAGGGAAGACTCGTGATCGTCATCGCGCACCAAGTCGTCGGGAGCTCGCGTTTATCGCCGCGTGTAATTAAATAATAAGCCGAGGGCTGCCACTCGGCCGCACGCCACACTCTCGCCAAACGAATAATGAATCGCAGTCGATAATGAATAGCCGCGGCTTTCACGTGTACAGAGAGCTACTGCAATTATATATGCGCATGGATGTCTGGCTGGATTTTTTCGAGACGATCCCTTGCGCTAGTGCACGAAAATTCCTTGACCCTTGATTGCGAGAAACTCGTTATAGGGGAAATTGGCGCGAAAGTATGTAGCGAGTCTGTTGATCGATGCGTGTGTATTATGTGTGTGCGCGGGAATGATAACGCGTGAAAAGTCGCGTAATGATGTTGTAATGCTTTTCTTTTTAATTTTCTGCTTTCTGTGTATAGTCGATGCTTTTGCGCGACTTGGAGAAATTTCTTTATGCTCAAAAATACTGTGATAATGCGAATTGAACTGAATCATATACGCAGCATCTATCTTTTGCTCATTTCGTTGATGCATGGTGAAATTTATTATAGTTTTATAGCTTACTTTTTTTTTTTACAATGATTATTCTGAACGTTGAAGTATTTATTTTTGGTTCCGTGACGATTATCTTTAAAATTTCTTAACAAATACAGTTGATAGTATCAAAAACAGTATTTTCTTTGAAACTAGTTCGCATATACATGAGGCTGAATACATCAATGTATTTTTCATGTACATAATTATGCTCTTGTGATTTTATCATGGTAATACGGCTTGGATACATAAGATTCACGATTTTTTGAATACGGTGTCGATAACTACGTCAATGCTCGGCAGAATCGCGTCAATCGTCAACACTTTCTCCGTTGACCATATAGCTTATATCGTTCAGCCGTGGCGGAAAAAATCTTATCTGCAAATATGGGCGAGGAAACTGTCTAAGAGACTGACAAACATTGATGATTTGCTTGTTACGATTTTTCATATATATACCCAAGAATCTTGACAATTTTAGTTATTCACGCGTAAAAGGAGGAGCTATATGAAAATTTATCAAACAATAGTTTTTCATATTGCTTTAATTATTTTACGGCTACTTTACGCTCGTGGAAATCGAATCTATTTATAGGCTAAGAACTGGCTAGAGCACTTGGAAATATGTGAAAAATCGGCCAGTTTTCCTTGTGTTGAAATGCTTTTTTCTGGCATTATTCAGGTATTTAATGGAAGAAAAATGACTCATATATCACTTAACCTCGAAATTTTCAAATCAAATTTATTGTCGTTTTTGACCTTGTAATGTAAATATATTTATTAAAAATGTTAATTTATGTTATAGTTATAACACGTTAAATTAATTACTTAAATCTGCCGCGATTTATTTACGAACATGATCAATCTTATAGCTGATAGATACAGAAGACCTTAATCATAGACGAAACTTTACCTAATTTCTAGCTGTACTAAATGACAACATCATATTTACGAGTGCGAAAGACAATCAGAGTCAACTAATAAGAATTATAATATTAATATTTATTATTAATTTCTAAACTATTGATTTATAAACTATTGGTTTCAAGGAGTTGGAGTTAATATTAGATGTCTCTGTGTTTATTCTATATTTCTACCAGGGTATGAATGGGATGACAGAGTACCTATACGCTTTTGGTGAACGAACATCTTGCGCAACATTACGTCCGAAAATCGCTGTAACACGATGATTTCAATTAAAACATTTATATAATAAACCTTTGCGAAAGCAGCAAACGCGTGGTATAAGTATTCGTTGCGGTGGAAAAAAATTGTTTAAATTCATTAATCTATCTGCAGCATATACGGCGTGGATAGGACGTATCGCAGAAAACGTGATTACGATGCTCGAAAGCCCGAAACGTGAGCCGAATCTCTCCGAGGTGATAACCTTATCGGTTTTCCCGGCAGCATCAACGAAAAAATTCAGCAGTGTTTATTACCGAATCGTCTTGTCAATCTCTTGGGGGCTGGCCCCAACTCAAGGCGGAACAAAAAAAAAAACAGCGAGAGAAGCGAGAGCAAAGAATATTTCGCCGAAACGTTCAATTGACGCGTGGTTTTCTCCCTATAGTGGCGCCGAATCAATCAATTATATTGTACGAGAGAAGGTTAAGGCGATTTTCGCTTGTGCGCATGTGACTATATAGAACTATTACCGTTTATGCCTGAAGCGAGCGAGAAACGCATATTTTGACATCCACTGATTCAAGGGATATTGGATTGAATCACCTGACCTTGTGGAAAATCCCGATGAAAACAACAGTCTAAGATGTAGCGCGTGTAGCGCGTACGGAATATGCGCGATATAGCTGTTGTTCTTTTTTGTTCGAATTCGTTTAATTTTTATACCAATTCGATATATAACTTAACCCACTGGTATCAAACTCTTCTATGATTCCGTTGCCGCTTACAACGAACAAATACATATTTCTGTTTCTTTCCAACGAGTTTCCGTAATCGCAATCCGAGGGGAAGCCTAATCTCCGCGCTAAGCGATTTTTCCGCGTGTAAATAAGACATAAGCGTCTCGCGGCCTGCAAACTCGAGGCGAGGGTCTCTCGCGGCGCAAGTATATAGCTGTCTAGATAGGAGATTACACGCGTGTTTTTCGAAGAGGATCCACACGCGATAGCCGTTCGCGTACTTATATACACTGCGATTCGGTGGTATGTACGGCTACATGTGGGAGATTCATTTGACTCTCACGCTCTATGCGTCACTCCGCAACCACACGACTTCTTATGTCCAATGCTATTAGATGCGATGTGTTTTACGCGAACGCGATGGAATGTGTTTATCTGGATTTGGATGTTTGCGATGGCAATTGTGGTTTGTTTGAATTTAATGACTGTATCCCCAAATACGATATTGTTTTACATGCCTTTCAAATTTCTTAGAATTCAGCGAGTTTATCGCTCGATAAAAGTGTACTTGGTACTTCTTTTTAACTGAAAAAAAATAATTAAAAATATCGTCAAATTTATTATTTACTTTTGTAGGCGTGATTTTAAGTAAAATCATTTATAAATAGTAATTTGTATGCAGTTCAAATATTGGCTAGCGTGCTGTAGCTATTCCTAACAAAACTGAACTAAGCGCACGAGAAAAATAGTTAGTTGTACTTTCAAAGCTCTTAGCAACATTAATCAATAAATCTTATTGATTTAGTTTAATCTAATACTTGTGTATCAATCTCTCTATTAACCTTAGTTCGTCCGATTGAAATGTTGCAGTATCCTAGACGAAAAGGTTTTCGCGGGCCTGGGCAGAACTCAATACTTGAGCTTGGCGGACAACGAGGTGCCGGCGATACCGCGGCACATATTGTCGCATCTGTCGCTCTTGCGGACCCTCGACCTCAGCAGAAATCGAATCAGCCGCATTGATGCCGATGACTTCAAGGTAATTGTTAATCATGTCGTATGTTTAATATCTGGGAGAGCGAAAGTTTTATGCGTTAACTATCCCAGTATTCCTTTTTGTAGTTTTTTTTAATCGTTTACCTAAATCTCTTATAGACGAGCTTAATACTAGATACGTTT
This sequence comes from Megastigmus dorsalis, assembly GCA_900490025.1. NCBI lineage: Eukaryota > Metazoa > Arthropoda > Insecta > Hymenoptera > Megastigmidae > Megastigmus > Megastigmus dorsalis. The sequence goes on from UELU01144706.1 coordinate 47,315, forward strand.
GATATTCTAAATAAAGATGAATCGATTGATCACATCGAGCCAAAGGATTAAGCTCATTACTACTGTGTTGGTGTTCTGTTTAATTACATGCAGTCACTTAATGACCACCACGTAATAAATGTAAGAAAATAAAACTTAGTAACATCGGAGACAAGTGGAATAATGAAAACGAGAAAAAATTTGTATTTTGTTTCGCCCCGGATTACTTGTAGGGTTCCTCAGTAACACTATCTTAGACGCAAAATTTTATGCCCTATATATATGCATTGTGAAAAAGTGCTTGTGGAAGTCAAAAACAAACTTCCATCCAGTGGGAAAAATGTGAAATAGACTAAGAAATATTGAGGGAGAGAGAGAGAGTGTCCAAGGCTATTTGGTCTTCTACGCTGCAAACTTTAATTTATACTAAACATCTTTCCCTACGATTCATCCTTGTGTATTAAAATGTATTGTGCATTGCATATGAACATTGTAAAAATATAAAAGAAAAATAAGACTATAAGTATTTTTAGACACAATGGAAAGAAAAAAAAACACAAACAACTATCAAATATACTCGATTCGTCGTAAATACAATCGCATAAACAATGCTCATCACTGCCATAGATAATTTCGTTTGTGCATACATTTGGCATCGATATCTGAAATAACAAAAGCCAACATTTTCTCTCCAACTCCACTCAGTCTCTTGTATACACATAGCCACATCCAATCATTACACGATACAATACACGATCAAGAGATTCGATTAAAGCGCTTGTCCAGATAATAGATAGAACGCGGCCTAATAACATGCCAAACACGATAGCCTGCGTAGTCGGATCTGTTTGTCCGAGGGTTTACATATGGTGTATAGCTTGCACGTGTTCGGTCACGTGTGCGCCAGGAATTTTCGACTTCAATAGCTTCGTAAGCCAATGAGCACATCTTCTTGCCTCGTTGCGTATATACTTAATATCCGGAGAGAAATGATGAGCATTACTCAATCTGTTACATTGCTTCGATATTGGATGATAAAGTGTTCTAGGTGTGTTTTTATTTAGATAAGGAGGCACGTTTTTTTTTCTTGTCCCCCCGTTACTTAATACTTAGGGTCAGTGAATTCGTGGAATTGGTTATTGACTTATGTCTATCTCGTAATGAGGCTATCAATATTATACGTTGGGAGATTCTTTACAATTTGAAGTGTCATTCTGGCGGTATGGCATAAGATGCGCTATACTTCGATCGTGGCTGTGAAATGTATTTTCCGCCGAAATAGGGATTTAGAAAATATTCTCTACTACTTAATTCGATATCGTTCTTACGATTATTATTGTTGCGTGAAACGTACGAATTAGATCTTGTCGTTCTACTTTACATATACGTGTTGAAATTCAAATTAGCGAGAAAAATGCTTGGGCTCGAGTCTCAGTCGTCTTTGAAATTGTAAACCGTCACCTTATAGCTTTTGGTTTATCGTATGTATCTTGACACGTGTATTGCTAAAATTCCAGTTGCATTTTACCTCAAAGCGTAGACGGTATATAATGTGTATCTCGTAAAGTAATATTCAGCTAATACAGGAAAAAAGGAAAGATTCAGCAGTAAAAACTCTCCATTAAATCAAATAAGCCGATGAAAATAAAAAAAGAAGAAGTGTTTTAACTTTCGTCGGGCAAAAACTGGTGCATCGGTTCTTGGAAGCGTCTATCGTAACGAGACACAAAGAACTTTTTTCCAACAGTTCCAACGGTTAGTAGTATAGAACTTTTTGCATTTTCATACTCGTTAACGGCACCCGAGCGCTTACGAAACAAGCGATGAATCCACAATACGAACGAGATGAAAAAAGTCGCATAGCCTGCGCCTGCACACGTAGGCGCCTCGGGTGCATTGACATTCCCTCTCGTCGCAACTCCGAAGATCGCAAAATATTTCTGTCCTCGATTCAACGCATCCACGGACCTTTGCGTTTGTTTACAAAATCTTATCGAACTTCCCAGAACGAACAAAAAGACAAGACTGCAGCAAAAAAACAACTCCCCCATCTCGGTACACCCAAAAAAAAAAAAAAGAAACCGTTCTCCGATCGCTGCACTTTGTATAGGCTATGTACTTACGTAACAGTCCCGAGTTCATCCGAGCGATTGTACAAACATAAGCCACGAAAGACATTTTCCAAAAATAAATCCTCGCGCCTATACAAATCCTCGGCCCCGATAACGACACTCTTATCGCGGCGTCCATCGGTACAACGCTTCGGCTCGCGGGCTACCGTCGAATAAACACATTTCTACCGCGACAGATTATACGCGGGAGTTTTCCATCTTCAATCTTGATCCCGAGGGAGAAACTCTGTTGTAGGTCTGTGGTCGCCGGAAAGATCTGTTCTGTGTATTCGTTATATATTACGAGCGATTATCTGCGGCGCCTCTGGGCTTTTCAATGTCAGCGCGCGAGTCCGAGTCTCGCTCTCTTTCTCTCTCGTTATCTATTTGACAGCTGCACGCGAGGAATGGGACGAGAGATGAACAACAAAAAAAAAGTGTGTGTATAGGCTATACGCCGCATTACGAATCGAGCGTCCAGTTTGTCTCGTTTAGTAAACGAGCGGGACACATAATATATATATTTGCCTGGCCGAGACAAGCCGGCGTTATCTGATGTAATGGATGAACGGTAGCTTTATTTCATGCGTGCCACAGACATTAGCTGTAGTTTTTGATTTTTTTTTGGAAATTGGAGATGTGATTGGATGTTTTTGTGTGGTTTTGTGTGGAGACTCTGGGTTGTAACGTACTGTGGTAAATTTAATCCGGTTTCGTGTATGTATATTAAAACGACGAAAGACCCTTTTTAATAAAGTTTAGACGCTACACGGAGAGAAATTCCCAAGTAAAAATTACAATAGTATTTTGTAATTCAATCACAGACTGTCAGAAGTGGACGAAATTACAATAGTTTCTTGTAAATTTTACTAGGCGCATATAAAATTTTACTATTATTTATAATAATTTTTCTTAGAAACCATTGTAAATGTTCTACTTTTGACAGTCTGTGATTGAATTACAAAGTGCTATTGTAATTTTTACTTGGAAATTTCTTAACCTTATGTGCAATTATAGTATAAAATTTAAGGAAGTGATCTACAAATAAGCAATTTCATAACGTTGAATATTTTTCTATCTCAATGTAACAAATATTTGTTGTGATGGAAATATGGAGAAGCGCACTTATTTATAGGTACATCTTGAAACGTGCACGTCAAAGTGTTATAATAAGAAAGGGATAAGAAAAGAATTTTAAGTGCTTTTGCATCTCAATGAAATGTTATTTTGGGTCGTAAAAGCATGCTTAGAGATTACTTTAAATGCAGAATGTACTTCTGGCAGTGCAACGTTATCTTCCCTATAATTTATATACGGATTTCTAGCGACTGTGTATATTAAATTTGAAGTTGAAAATAATAAATGCAATTTGTTGCAGTACAACCCGACCTTGCAGTATCTTTTTTTGGCGGGGAATTCGATAACGGAAATGGTGCCCGGTTCGCTACCGTCGTTAATCAAGCATCTTCACGTTGGTAGGAATCACCTGATGAGTTTGAATCGAACGTTGAGGTAAGCTTTTCTTTGAAGTTACGAATGAGAATAATTTATTTCAAAAATACAATTTGCAAAATACAATTTAGACATATTTTATTTGCAAACTATAAATCACCTGTAAAAGATTGAGATAATAATTATACTCATTTTATGCGCCTTGTTTAATGAATGCCGTTCTACAGTGGTCGGCCAGTTTTTGCACATATATATATTATTTATAAGAATTGACAGTTTTTCTACGCCAACTCCGGTATAATTCGATACGGAAACATATAAGAGTAATAAAATTTGTGGAAATCAAAAGCTGTATTTATCACACGTCGCACGTGGATGTCTGGCGCTTTGCTATGCTTCCAGGGATCTGAATCAGCTGGAGTGGCTGCTGATAAACGCTAACGAGCTGTCGTCCCTCGATGGCGAGCTACCGTCCTCCGGACACAATCTGAAGATGCTCTACGCGGCGGACAACAAGCTGACGCACTTGCCCGCGGAATTCCGCTTCCTCCACAGGCTAGAGACCCTCTTTCTACAGCACAACAAGATCTACAGTCTCGACGGTACGCTGCAGAAGGCCCGCAAGCTCAAGTTCCTCGAGCTCTCTTACAATGACCTGCAAGTGGTGAGTCTTATGACGAATTATGTACTCTCTTTAAACACTCTTTCAAGGTGGCTGCTGAGAGCCTCGAACGCGAGTATAGCTGGGTAAAAATTGTGCAAATTGCTGCGGGTGCGATTGAGGACGATGAAATCATGCCTCGACTATAAAGTATTTTGAAGAAAGCTCTGGGGAATTGAGATTCTCGCGCTTATATTTGACATACAGTGGTTCGAAATGACTTTGGGGACTTTTTATAATTTGTTTCCAAATGCTAGAGTCATTTCCAAATTCCATAATGATACGCAAAGTGGTCATAATTTCGAATATTTATTTAACAATAACGCAGCTGAATAAATTTTGAAACAGATAATCAATCTGAATTAAATTAGGAGGAAGAAAATTCCATGATCTCCTGTGATCTTCTGAGCCTATTAATTGTCGAGAAAAATCATTTGAAAAGAATTGAAAGTATATGATTAAAGTAATATACTAAATCGATAATCCTTAAGAAATCATTGCGAAAAGTAGAAGAAAAAAGAAATTCGCCGCTAATTCGAGAAGTCGTTCGGAGCAGGAAAGCAAATTCGAAGCCTCGCTCGAAGCTTTAAGCATCAGCTGTCGGCAGCATAGCGAGCAAACTTCATAACACGAATCTCCTGTTGCACACTTGAGAGCCGAGCCGGTATACATACACAGAGAGAGAGAGAGAGAGAGAGAGAGAAACACATGTCCGTGCGTGTGTCCCGCATTATTAGGCGCAATTACCGCAGAAAACGTATAATTGCCGAATCGAGTGTTTCCGTCGCGTGCGCGCGAGAGCGTCTTAGTTGCCGTCTTCATTGAATTAAGCCAACCGCTCGTTCTCTGGACTTCCTCTGGCGGTTTGACGCTTAGCGCGTGTGCCACTTCTCTGCTGCTGTATAAGTATCATTTTGGACGATGCGCCGAGCGATGGGATTCATATTCGAACGTAAGAGGCGCATACCAGTCTCTGGCTCTCGATTTCAGATTGATGGGGTTGGCTGCGCCAGATTCTGGAACGTGTTACTATTTGCCGCTGATTTTTCCTTTGCAGTTTATGGGCCTCGATAGCGACTGGGATATTCCGATTGCGCATATAGCGAAATGTTGATGGTTGCGTTTTAAATATTTTGCTGCTGGTACGCGCGGTCTTTTTTTCTTTCGAGGTTTCTTTTTTAGAAGGATGCGTGATGTGAAATTGTTGTATCGCTTATAAAAATAATTTTTGTTTTTCCAATATTTTCTATATTACATATATATGTTGTGAAAAATTATTCGAGGAACCCTTTATTAATCTAATGTAGGAAGACGATGGATTTTGTTTAAATGAGTTACGAATTTGGCAATGAGTTCTATAGGAAAATCAGCGAATGCTTCGATAAGAGAATTGTGTAAAGTCTTATAAAATTCATGAATATATTTCGTGATTATATAATATTGTTAATTATTTTTTAAAAATCAAAAAATAATTAATTATGTAAATAAAAAGTGACCGATAACACGTAATGAATTAATTTCACATTTGATTACCGTATCGTACTTTGATTAAGTTATTGGAATAAAGTGTTTATTCCAGAAACAGTTTGATAAAATAGCCATGTACAAAGTTTAATCTTTTTCATATACATCGGCACTAAATACTTGATTTTTAAAAATTTTCGTAGATATATTTCTAATACATAATGTACATCATATTTAATGCAAATACATATTTTATTAATTTTCGTTATACGTATATGACTCGGAGAAATAAAAATAAATCGGACCGATTAAATTAATTACGATGATCGTAATAATACTACAGCAAAAAAAAATAATACTACAGCAAATCCTATTTGATTGAATTTGAGAAATTCTAAGAATTTCTCTTGTTTATTGTCGCAATCTTATTGTTTACCTCGTGTTTACTGTTTTGTGTCGAGAAAAAATTTCGAGTTTATCATTAATGTGCTTTATCATTTATTCGACAGAGATTATTTCCTTACGTTTTAGAGTATGTTGAAAGTAAGAGATACATCCAGATCAACGACTGTCCGATGAATGCGAAACATATATATATTAGTTTTGATAGAGGCTTAATTTACTTTGTTGACCAAAACAGCTTAATTGTTTCAATATCAAAGATTTATCAAGACATAATTAATTTTTGCAGTTTTTAAAAACGTGCAAGTAATATGAATCAAATTTGACGTCAATCGTATTGCAAAAAGAAAATCGTTCCCGCGATTCGCATAAATCCACGTGAAAAACTACTTCTTCGAATCGCTCAACATCCAAGTATATATATCGACCGATCTCTTCACGAGCTTCCCTTGAATCTCATAAATTCTGATTTCAATATATATATATATATATCTGAAATTCTGAAAAGCAAAAATTCCCCGAAACGTCGTATAAAGTAGTAAATCCAACACGAAGCATGTGTGGCGTTTGTGTGTATGTTCATAGTTGACGGAGGAAGACTTCATCGAAGCCGAGATGCTGGAGGACCTGGAACTCGGTCACAATTCGCTGAGGTCACTGGGTGGTGAGAGCGGTAGCGGCACCAACAGCGCATTGTATCCCCTGAAAGCTCTGAAATGCCTCAATCTCACGCACAACAATCTGCGGGAATTCTCGTTCGCCTCGATCCGTGGATTGCGCGAGCTCCGTCTACTGGACCTCTCCAATAACAAGATCAGCCGACTTTTGCGCGGCAGATCACCCGCTGAGGTGAGTTTGTCATTATAAGAATATCGACCAAGCGTATAAATACTCGGGCGAATTCTCGGGAAAGTCCAAGAATTTTCTTCATCGCGGAGCCACGAGTTTCAAGGGTATACAACGATCCTTTGGCCACTGGTCGATGTTGCAGAACCTGGTAGAGGAGGAAGGCGACGAGACGTCGGGCTCGCGGGTCCAGGACATGAGACTGCAGCACAACGAGCTCCGCAACCTCGAGGGCTCGCTCTTCGTCGGCATGAAGGAGCTGCAGAGGCTGAATCTGAGTCACAACGCACTGGGACCGACGATAGGACTGAGGGATCTGCGAGGTCTCGACGGCCTTCGCGTCTTGGATCTCTCGCACAATGAGCTCACCACACTCGAAGACACGTCCGAGGTACGTTGGCGTGCGATACATTGTACAAAACGACTCACTCACTCTCTCTCTCTCTCTCTCTCTCTCTATCTCTATCTCTCTCTCTTTCTTGGCTCTGCGCAGTTGTTCAAATTTTATGGACTGATGACTATCTGGTTTTATGTTCTTATTTAATTAAGGGTGACGTTTTACTTGAGTCTCTCTTTTTTTTTCCTACTTTTTTTTTCGTGTACCGCTAATTTGCGATGGAGCGATTGCTGAGGAAGGTTAATTGCTAAAATGTGCGTGTGTGGAGCCTCGTTTTTGCGTGTCTTTTGTCTTGCGGGGTTTGAGAGTTTTTGAGGAAATCTCGCGGAGTACCGGGAATGCAGTTGAGAATAATTTTATTGAAGAAACGTGCACAGTTCGATTTAAAATTGTCCGGAAATCGTTTGTTATCTTTAGAGCATTAATTATAAAATTTTATACGGGGGCTACAAATTATATCTAGAGTTAAAAAGTCAGAAATGGCATTTTCTTTTGCAACAAAAGCAATCGATTTTTTTTGTGCTATATGCATCGGAAATTTTTAGCATTGATATTCTTATTACCTGATAATCAAACTTGATGACTAACAAGGAAATGATCAAGGATGTGAGTTCCAGATTCTTTTGAAACTTTTGGGGTTTTACTCTTTGTACATAATAATGATACCCATGTATTGACGTTTTATTAAATAGGCCTTATTGAGAGTTTAAATGAGTATGTGTATAGCTTATACGTGACGGTACAACATGGCGACTAAGTTGTAGATATTAACGTAATAGGTATAGGAAGAACGAGCTTTTTTGCAAAAATGTTAATTAATATGAACAGTATTAGAGAATGAGCTGGAGAAAATTCTTTTCAAAGACGATATCGTGAAGCGGAGAGAATTTTAGCAGCTAAACATCTCGAAAAATGCGGAAAAATGATTGACAATAGGAGGAAGATAGTAGTAACCCCATTATGAAAAAATCTCACCTGCAGAGATTTCATGTCAAAATCTCGAAAATTTTTGAAAAATTCGAATTAAGAAATTTTTTGAAAAATTTGATCTAGTTATCAATCAAATTGCTGCCACAACCTTTTACACAACACTAGTTATAATTTTTACCTTTTTTTTTAATAATTCTATTATTCTTTCACTTTTGTAAATAGAAAAACTTAAGCTGATAAATATTTAAATGTTTACACTCCTATTTGAATACATGCAACAGCGTGACTTTTTCTACCTCTCACGGCTTTGTATATTTAAGACATCAGAGGGTGCTTTTTCTTTTGAAATTCCCAATAATTAACGATTTCCTTTCTGCTCAAAATGTTTATATATACATACACATATACATACATATATATATATACGTGTGGGTGATCTCACGCAAAGGAAAAATCAAAATTTTTAAAATCGCTGAAATTCTGGGAAAATGTTGCATTCTATGTCCAAAACATATTTCTAAATTTTGAGACACCTATATGCAAGAGTCTAATTACTATAAAGTCCTAAAGATACACCAAAAATCGAAGTTTTTTAAATTTTCAAATCTTTGTGATTTTTTATTTCAAAATTTTCTGATAAAATTATAAAAATGATAAATACAAAAGTAGTTGCATTTTACCTCAAGAAAATGTCTGAAATTTTTCAGAATGTTTGGTGAAGCTCTGTGATTGGTCGATATAGCCCCTATATACATTTGAAAATATAATTCGGTCTGACATGACCAATTTCATCGTATGAGGTCTCAAAATTTTCTTGATTTGAGCACTTCAAATTAAGCCCTTACAGAAGATGGGCAGCTCAAAGAGATAAGAGCTACAGAACTTCAAAACAAGTCATTTTTACCACATGTAAATTTACACGTAAATTCCCATTTGTATATTTAAATTTAATTTGAAGTGCTCAAGTCAAAAAAAAATTTGAAACCTCATACGATAAAATCGGTCATGTCAGACAGAATTAGATTTTCAAGTGTATGTAGGGGCTATATCGACCAATCACAGACCTTCACCAAACATTCTGAAAAAATTCAGACATATTCTTGAGGTAAAATTTTTGTATTTATCATTTTTATGATTTTATCAGAAAATTTCGCGATTATAAATCACAAAGATTTGAAAATTCAAAAAAATTCCATTTTTGGTGTATCTTTGAGACTTTATAGTAATTAGACCCTTGCATATAGGTCTCACAAAATTTAGAAATATGTTTTGGACATAGAACACAACATTTTCCCAAAATTTCAGCGATTTTAAAAATTATGATTTTTCCGTTCGTGTGAAATCAGCCATATATATATATGTATAATTGACTTAAAGAAAAATTCATTTAATTTATCCTGTTATAGTTGCAATTTAGTCCTCTCAAATTTTTGACAAGATTTAAACGAAAATTGATTTATGAATTTAAGAAAAAAAAGGCCAATGATTTTCTTTTCGCAAACAGACGTGGCTTCCATCGCTCGAGGAGCTGAATGCATCGCACAATCGTCTAGTGACCCTATCGGAGCGCGATTTTCGCGGTTTTCCCGGTCTCTGCTGGGTGGACGTAAGCGCGAATTGGATAAGCGTCCTGAAACCCGAGGTCGTCGCCAACACCCGCTGCACTGTTCACGGCGTGCCAGACGTTCTCCGCATTTATCTACAAGGTATGACAATAACTCATTAATTATACATTATCTGCTGTAAAGAATTAGCATTCATGTCAGTGGGAAAAGGTATAAAGTTTCAGTGTGTACAAGAATGGAATTTAAACTCTTCTTCTTTTTTTTAAAATTCGCTGAACAAATTTAATATTTGCCATAACTGATATCTAGAGCAGTAAATTACACAGCTTCTATAGAAACTTCATGCCACCTGCTGTACACAGCTGTACGATATTGTATCTATTATGCAAATTGATGATCCATCTGTTGAACAAATGGTTAACGAGTAATATAATCACGTGCATCAAATATAGAATAATCTTGGGATTTTCAAGGTATTGTCGGTAAAGTGCAAAGTCGACAGAAAAAATAAATATTATTAAGCATACATGATCACTTGTTCGATACATGTTTGCATTAATTAATGATGTGATTCGCCGAGGATGATTTTCCTAGTCATCGTGAAACTGTTTAAAAAGCTACGTTCATTGGTTTTGATGTTCATGAATAGTTCAAATGAAGCAAGTTTCAACTTGTATAGACATTTTTCTTGGTATAACAGTACTTTAGATTACTGCTAATTGTACAGCAGTAACTAATTGATGATTCTTTTCACATTTTAAACTAATGGACTTTGCAATAGCCGACGAATAACTTATCAGGCATCAATTAACTTTTTTATTCGGTGGCTCGAACGTTCATTAAATTTGTTCGAAACTTCAATCGTTCGAATATAGATTTCTGAGTATCTTCTAGACAAATTAAAATACGACGACCAACGCCTTTACACAAATACTCAAGTTCCACGTACATTGTTCCCAAACTTGTCTACTGCACATTTCCTCTTGAATCCAATTACTATACTCCCAAACGTTCCCATTTACCTCGAAAACAATGTCGCCATCAAGACAAATAACAAGCATAAGTCAAACGATAAACGAAACACCCTAATCAGATCGCGCGCGCGCGGGCATAAAAGCAAAAGAAAAGAAAAGGACAAATTCTCTGTCGAACTTGCAACAATAACAAAATATACACATATACGCACTGGGCATAAGAATTACGGCTCGAGTGCAACAGTGCTATATAGTCGATTATCGGTGAAGGCGCGCGAGCGGGAGCAATTATAAACGCGGCCCGATCTCGCTCGTCGCGCCCATATAGCGCGTCCGCGACAGAGAGAGCTTCTCGTGATGCAAGCTCGCCGCGCGCGTGCATTCTCCCTGAGCGTGATTCAGCTTGCACGAGTAATTAATGAAGCTCGCGAGAGAAAGAGAGCGAGAGAGAGAGAGAGAGAGAGAGATGGAACAAATGGCTAGCCGATAAAAGATACTCGGAGTGTAACGTGACACTGCGTGACTCCTTGGCGCCTCTCGTGCGGTCCCTTCTCGTCTCTTCTTTCTCTAATTGCGCTCCTTCGTTTTTCTCGCGGCCACGCGCAGCTTCGCCGTTTTGCGAGCGCTACACTATATACACTGGCATTATATACAAGGCTTCTTTTTACGCAATTCATCGTTTGCTCACGATTTGTATGCGCACCTTCGAATGTGTTTCGAGTTATTCATTTTGGGCTTAAGGACAATTTCTCGCGCGAATCATCTTGTTGAATAGAGTTCCATATAGGATCCTTTTCGTTAAAATATAATCAGAACGAATCGAATGAGCGTTGCGATTTATGCTATATGTACATCCGAGCTTCGATAAGTGTCAGATATTCCCTTTATTTTCAATGCATCGGGATGAGAATTATATACGCGTATAGGTGTATTTCATGCATCTTTCGCTCCAGTGCTTTATCATGCCTCGAATAATTCATTTTTTTTATCTAATTAGTTCGCAGGCTGGCGCTTCGCAGACCATATATACCTATCGCGCAAAAAGCACGTTTCAAAAGAAACTATACGTTCAAAATGAATCTTATCGGCCCGTTATTTTTTTTTCTCTCGCAAATCAGCTGTTTGCGTCAGACGCGACACGCATAGAATAGTATCGCATTGTCCCTATATATGCCTGCACTCTGTGGAATCTCTATATATACATACATTCCGCGGATATGCACACAAACAAGGCACACACAATGGAACTTTCACTCGACTCGAGCTCATCTAATCGCGCCCTTATATACCGCAGCAGCCTCTTATCACCTTACCCGATCCTATACACATTCTTTTATCGCGGCTCGTATAAACGTCTCTTTAATGGACCACGACCACTCGACCGCATATACAGATATACGCGCGTACAGGCTGAGGCGAGCATCTGGAAAACGTATTTGTCACCGCAGTAGCGCAGAGAGAGAGAGAGAGAGAGAGAGAGAGGGAGATACCAGAGCTATTATAGAGTGATAACCCCCGTGCTCGTGGCGCCGTCGATCCGTCGCCGTTTCATAAGTCCCGACGGCTCCGCGTAGCGATCCGGCGCCCCGTTCTGTCGTCGTGCGTCTCCGTCACCCGGCCCCCGGACCACAGAGTTCGAGCTTGTTTATTGTCGTTGATGCTGTTGCTGCTGCCGCCGCCGCCGCCGCCGCCGCCACCGTGGCTTTCCCTTCTTCTCTCTGCTGCCTCGTTTTGTTCCTGTTCTCGGTCAGCCTTCCTCTCGCACGCGCATGCCTTCTCGCTGATATTTCAGGGTTTTTTTCTTGTTCGGTCGTACAGCGTTAATCCCTTGTCTAGACTCTCTTTGTAGATCTACGTGTCGTTGAAGATTTCAGTTGATACACTAGTAGAATGATTGTAATTGGAAACGAATAATGTCTTGGAAGGAAATGGTGTGATACGAAAAAATGCCTTGCATTAAATGAAAAATCATTTAATGTTAACGAATGCGGATTTGAATATGGCGAATTGAATAATCATTTACTGTTAATCCATATTTCACTTGTACGGGTGACTTATATCAAATGCGCCGCGTCTTAATAGTTAAGAACTTAATAGTTAAGAAACGTACGTTAATAGTTAAGAATTAGAGCTTCATGACAAACGTATTCGAATTTAATATAAGTGATATTCGTTAATTGTACTGTTAATGAACTGTTCATTTAATACAAGACACCTTTTTTCTCAGTGTACATACTTCGCGAGAATGTGTAAGTTTTCATCGGTCATAGGAAATATGAATTATTTCAATTCGTATTTCAGTGAGACTCCTTTCTTATTCCATATACATAAAATCCTATATATCGAAGACAACATTTTTTTATAAATATATGATCATAGTAATATTTGTGAAACTTTCAACCTTTATACCGTTGAATCAATTCCAATTCATAATTTGAATGTTTAATTGTAGTTATTTTATTCAAATTAAAATGTTGCAACTAGGTATTCAGTAAGAAATTATCGAACTCTTAAATAGTTTGTATGTACCTATAAGTAAATCAACTTATAGGTTTAATAGACATAACTAATTTTAATTTTAAATCCTATAGGGTTTCACTTATACCTTGTGATATAAATATTTGATTTATTGCCATAATGGTATTTTGTATTCCTATTTTGCAATTTTTACCACTCAAATTTACTTTTCAAACTTTAAATAAAAAATAATGGAATTGTATTAAAAAATCTATTACAAAGAGGCTTTGTATGACAAATTCCACTAGCTAGAGATAGAAGAAAGCCCATAGCTCCCTACCAGCTTAAACTGACTTTTACTCGTCGTCAATTCTTTCCCCGCATTTCGAAACCACGAGCATTATTATTCAACTGTCTCGCTCGCGCTCCAAATTTTTCCTCCGGCGCGCAGTCCCTATCTGAAAATACATGCCGTGCACGCAGACTCGGTTTTCTCTCTCTCGCCTCTCGCAGCAGCAACATAGCAGTATATCCCCGACACCGCAGCTTTATCGTAATCTCTTCGCTGACAAACTTTGTTTCTGCTATATAGTACAAGGCACGCTGCTGCGTCGATAACCCCATTGACATCGGGGCACATACACGACACATTCCTTTACGCTTCTCTCTCTCTCTCTCTCTCTCTCTCTCGCTCATTCATGCGAGATGCCTGGACCCGATTGATCATCATGCATACATTGGTGATGCGTCGATCGAAAGGAGAGAAAAGAAGTGCCGTGTCACTCGCTGAGGTCACTCGCCGCTCACCAGCGATACTCGGGCAAACTCTTTCTCGATCTTTATTCCAAAGGGATAAAATCGTGAGAATTCCGCGCCTCGGGAGGAAAGATCGCGCTTCCTTTATTCCAGCGATAAGAGTGGATTTTATCGCTGACAATTTTCAATGATCGGTTCTGGTCTGCTAATTGCGCTCCGGTTATAATGTATTTACGCAATGTGTATAATATACGCACGATTACTGGTTGGAGATACCAGTATTATACGTATGTATATATATATGTGTGTGTGTGTGTGTGTGTGTGTGTGTGTGTGGTTCACGAGGAGAGAGATTATGTATGTATATAGTTTTAAAATGTTCCACGCTCGGGGCTCTCTAACTGTGCAGATAAAAATGACTGCCCTATTTGTTGCAGCCTGACTATTAAGCAACTTGGAAAATAATCCGAAAAACATCGATATTCTGGAACGTTCTTTGCCTCTAACTATATATATATATCGATGTCAGTGCGGAGTTGTTTAGAAAGAAATAAGTAATTTAGAAATTGATCGATCGAGCGCGACAGTCTCTGCGAACGCGATCGATAATGGTCCAATGAGAGAAAAGAGCGGTGGATCGGATCGTCGCCACATCGGCTGACTCTCTGCCGCCTGTGTCATTCAATCAAAATCTTGATCTATCAATCGAGCTATCGGCTATTGGGTATATAAAAGAGATATTATTGCCAAATGCAACTTGTGCACTGACTTTTAATTCGATATTTAATCTGGCATAATTTAATCTTTGATTTATAACGCACGGAGCTCGAAACTTTTTAAAGAAACTTTTAGAATTCGGATATATGAAAATATTTTGTTTCCGAATGTTGGTCAATTAAAAAGCTCTCGAATATTATTTTTTTTTTTTCGAAAGCGTAATATAAACGCTAAAGATGAATCTTTTTAATTGCACATCCACATTATTCTTTGTATAATAAAGGAAAAAAACAAGACTTGTAATCCTGCGTATATATAATTATAAAATATCAGAAAATTATCACCAGTACTCTCAATTTTATTCTTAACTTTGTACAACGAGTGTTATTTTTAGATTACCCTCTTTTTCCATAAGATACAAAGCACTCATAAGATATAGTCACAGTTTTGAAAAGAATATTTAAATTTCAATTCTGTCAGGTGAGTTTTGGTAAAGCACTTGTGCGAAAGTAATGCAAGACATACGTATAATTAACTCGATATCGCATAAATTCGTCGTTAATTACCAAATTAAGTAAACAAGCATATTACACTGTGTATAACTAATAACTGGGTCATTTTATTTTGTCTACACGCTTCTTCGTGTTAAACCGCGTCTCGTGGAAAAATGTAAGAAAAGAAATTAGCGATAAATCGATAAGCGCGCATTAGTAAGCATTTTATCAAACTCTTCCGCGCATTTGATTCGCTGTAATTGGAAATCATAAAAATCATAATTCCTACAAATGAAGAAAACGGCATTAACATTTGATAATCGCTTATCAGATTAGGTATATTAATGCAGCGGGGGCCGTTTGTCGACTCAAGTGGTTAATAAGAGCTGCTTATTGAAGCACTATGATTTGATAAAAGCCTCCCTATAGCTCCAGCTCTTCGTAAATCTTTTTAAATGAGCACAATACGTTCCAAGTGCTTTCGTAAACAAAGTAATGGAATCATTATTTCAAGTCGCTTTATTTTCTTATGCAACCGTCCCATTCCCTATTATATACACGCTCTCTTTTGCACAGAACTCGAGAAACACTTTATGCTCCATTCACAGATTTATCTTCCGTTCTCAGCTCCCAAATATAAAATCTCCCAATTCCAATTTCTAAATATTTCAATAGATTTCCGATATATACACCGTGGCAATATTTAAGAATGTAGATGCCGGAACAGCGAATGCTGTAAAATAAAATAAATAAAAAAAAAAACCGTTTGTAATGATTGCAGACAATCCGGTGCTGTGCGACGCGGGCCTGGCCGATCTGACGGTCGCATTGGAGGTGAACCACGCCAAGGTCTACGGCGTGGCGAACAATTGCCCGACGTCCCAGACAACGACGAACGAGCCGACGCCTCCGCCACCTCTGCCGCCCACATTGTTGCTGGCAGCTGCCGCGGCGGCCTCCGGCGGAAACGTCTCCTTTGCCGCGACGCTCGAGTAGGAGAGCCCCTCGCTGCAGATGCCCCAAACGGAATCGAACTGCTCTCTGCTTCTTCTTCTTCTTCTTCTTCTTCTTCTTCTTTGTCCCTCCAATTCTCCGCAGGCTCTACATCTCCCTCTATCTCGATACCTCACCCAATTTTCCGTCTCTGTCTGTATACCTTGCGAACCCATTGAAACCGTGTCCTCTCGAGTTTCCCTATATACCATTCATTCTCTCTCTCTCTCTCTCTCTCTCTCTCTCTCTCTCTCTCTCTCTCTCTTTCTTTCTCTCTCACTCTCTTTCTGCACCTGGGAAAATCCGGAGAGAAGTTCTGGAAAGAAAAAATAATAAAAGAGAGGCACACTTGGCCCCGATGGGAAGATCAGCGGTGAATCGCACACAATTCAATACCACCGAGGATTTGAAAGGAAAGATTGTGCGGCGCAGTATGGCCATATTAATGGATATATAAACGGCTTGCGCTTGGCGGATCACGAGGGTTCGAGTATCCGAACATCTTGTTACGATGCAGCTCTTACTTATTATTACCTGCACGCAAGTGGCGCGAAGGAAGAGACAACTGAAACGCGGCATCGCAACACGATGAGCGATCGATTATTTGCGAACTATATATATATATATCACACTTGTAACGAACCGGGAGAAAAATAATTATTCCAAAAAGTTTGCCGACTTTCGACGACACCCGAATAAAGTTATGCTAAAGCTGAACCGAAATAGAAATATTTCTATGAAACATACAATAACGGATTTAAAATGGATGAATCGAAATATTTTCTTATATAAAATACAAATTAAGGTTTTTATAGGCGTGTTGCGCTGCAGTTATTCATAAAACGGGCTTACAAGACTTTTTCGAATAACTATTTTTCGGAATTGATTTTTTTCCATTAAATGTTAGCGATCGGAATCCCTGTAGAAAAAGATGCGTAACAAGAGAAAATCGTCCCGCTTTGTTTTTCGAATTAATCGTATATACGTGTATAGAGTGTAGCAATATATCGATTATATTTTAGAATGAAGAAAAAGAAGATGAAACACACATGTAAATAATTTTCACATATTCATGACCGAGCTCGTTGTAAAATTAAGCCGATCAATTATTTTTTTTCCTTTTTTTTTCTACATCAAGCGATTGTATCAGACTCTCAATGAACGAATTATGTCATCAATTATGTCCTACACAGTAAAAAGAGCATATGAAAAATCGTCGTACTTCGTTGAGCTTCGGTAATATATATATATATATATCAATGCTAAACGATATAATTTTACAAAACTCACTGTGGCTCGAAGTATTTCAAGTTATATTATATCAAAGTGGTTTTCCATCATCATGAAGTCATAAGCAAACTACGTATATTCATATCCTTTATTATTCGTATTTTTAATAAGAAAAACAAAAACAAACAGAAAAAAAACACCGCACAGTACTAGAATAAATAGTTATAATATTTTAGCAGGAGAAGAGAAAGAACGAACGTAAATACAAGCCGTCGATGAAAGGAGAGAAAAGAAAAAAATGATTTCAATCGACAATCTCAATTGAATACAATTATAAATGCATCTCCCGTTGGCAATTTTTGAGCTCGCGCAAGTGACAGAGAATGCCAAGGCGCCTGGCGCGGCGGCTCATCGATGAGACATCGATCGCTAATTGAATATTCCTCTCGATCGGCCAAGACGACGACGGCAAAAAAAGAAGAGAGAGAGAGAGAGAGAGAGAGAAATAACGTAAAGGGCCCAACGTCGGCGCGACCGCAAGGGGGTCAATCAGACGAATGAAATCTGTTCGAGTTACGCGGGCATTTCGCGACTGATTGACAGTGGGCGATGATCAATTGACCCCAGTCGCGGCGGCCCGTTGACTTATGCCAATAAAGGGACGTGAATTGTTATCGACGCGTGCTCCTGCATACTTAAGTTCTCCCGGGGGCCTCCGCAACGTCTAAACATACAGACACACACACAGACACACACATGGGACATGCGTAGGTAGTAGGCGCGACCAAAAAATCTCGTATAACGACTCTGACATGCTCTTGCTCTTGTTATGTACGCCTATCGCGATGCGAGTCTTCTTAGATGCGCATCTCTGACGCTTGCGGGAGCGAACATCTTGGCCCGAGGAATGCCGAGTTTCCGGGGGAGCTTCGCCACCACCGGTCTTTAAATCCTATTTAAAGAGACAATTTTTACGTTAAACAGTTAGCTATTGTTAGTGTTTAGTAGCTATAGAGTTGATTGCGAGGTGGGAAGCTTGGGCCTTTGGGAAATTCGATTATAATTGCTTTACTACAAGAAATCAAAACCGGAGTTGAGTTTTATAACGAGTGTGAATATATAAGGAGATTCAAATTTAATATTGTACAATATGACTGGTTTTGAAAAAAAAAAAGGAAACGAAAAAGAAACTATATTCAATTCCGACAGTGAACAAGACACACAGTTACGGCATGTTTTGCCTTAAAATATTGTAGGGAATAAATGTAAAGTCACTATATTTTTGTATAGCAATATACAATAGATTAACATAGAGTGTACATTAACAAGAGTTATATTTTTGGAATTCTTTTCATGTTTTGTAAATCGTTAGAAATTTTGAAGAAACATATTTCTCAAGGGTAATTATTACCTGCCGATTGTCTTATTATTCCACTAGATCAAATAATATCTTTTTATTGTAAGATACATATTAGAAATATGAACAGATTTGTCATTAAATCATTTTTTAAATTTTCAAATTAAATGGAACATTGTAGTGAAAATTTTATAATTAATTTGTTAAGTATATAAATAATTATCTATGTAATAATTATTTTCTCCGACCTTCAGATAACTATTTTGATCAAATAATCGGACACTTTAATTTTAGAGTCAAGTAATGTTCGTTATACTTTATAAATTGTACTTTGTGTTTATTATTCTACGTAGGAAATATTGTTATTGTATATTAGTTTATAACCATTTTATTTCGTTTGTATGAATTAATTTTAATGTGCTTAAATATTGATCGAATATTCAGATTATTTCGATGTAACGGATAAATACGTATAAAAGATATAAAGTTAAATGTAAGTGGACTGTTCAAACAACAGAAATATTAGTTTGTTGTATACTATATAAATTGATATGCATATATAATGCTTTTATAGGTGTATATTTTACTTTTGTTAATATTAACAATCTTACAAAAAGTATTATAGCACATATTGTTAACATATAATCTTTTTATAGAACAAAGAATTGTATTTTTTACAAAATTTCAAAATAAAAACTATATTTCAATGAATTGATTTATATTTTGAGCCTGTTTCATATCATAATACTAACAAAAGTATTATATAACATTCTGGAAATAGCTAGAAGAAAGAAAAAATCGTTTTTTGAGAGGCTGATACTCGCGTTACTTTTCATACCCGCACAAGTACAGTAGGCCATATTTACATTAGAACTCCTTTGTCAATTGGATCATTTGATTGATTCCATTTATATAGTATTTAATTAAAAAAGTATATCCATACTAATTAAGTATATTTTTTAAAATTATTTAAGTATAGCGTAAGATAAAGATGAATTTAGTTAATATTAAGAATAGACTACATTGAATTATCAAAATTCATAATAAAGAGGTGATTTTGCAAATAATAATTTCTAAAGTGTAGCTAATCTTTCTTTTTCCACTTCAATAAATGAACATTACAAAAAGAAGTATCACTTTATAGCAATGCTATTTATTTAAAAAAGATATAGATAACTGTGTTGAGACTTGAATGTATATATAATAACAACCAGTAGATAAATAAGTTAATCTTAAGATTTTCATAGTATATATTTTCATGTATAGACGGTGAAATATTTCATGTAGTCTATTCTTAGAGTAATATATAAATTGTTATTCAAATTAAATGTGAGACATAACAATTTTTAAAATCATTTGCTAATTAAATGTATTATAATTATGTTCGAAAGAATAAGAATTTTAAGTTAGAGTTATTATTATACCTTTACTCTATTTGACATCACAGTAAAAAGTAATTTTTAGGAACAATTAACAATTCACACACTAAAATATAAAAAATATTTACCAAAAATATTGCATATAAAAGAATGCCAAATAGAAAATCCATATATTTGTAAACTGTATAGGTTGACTGTACGTTCAAGTTCATAATGATTGTAAAGTCAGAACTATATGAAAATTAAGTATTTTAAAGTAATTCTATTCATAGTTATAATCATAGATTTATGTAAAATCCGAAAATTTAGAGAAATCATTTGCGTATGCATATTTATAGTGGCTAAGTTATTTATCCATGCTGTGATTGTATTTCAGCTTTTTTAATGCACAACTGTTAATAAGGATCAATCTTAAAAAATAAGTAACATCAACAGTGAACGATGGCTACATATACAATTTTTAATGAAAGAATCTATTTTAAAATGACACAATTGTATACACTTACATACAATATTTTATTGTAATCGTTCGCAGTTGATTAATAAATTATATTTTAATATGTAGTATGAATTCTATGTATTCAATAAACTGTTTTTAGATAATCTAATTTTTATTAATAAAGGCTTATAAAACTAGAAACTGTACAATTAAAAATATCTATTTTACATTAATTATGAAAATAATTTTTTAAGAATAAATTCCTTAATTCACAAAGCAATGAAGTAACATTAGCTACTTCAGATTGTTTTGAAAACTGAACTATACGATTCAATTGATATTTATTCTCCATACTCAATTCTGGCTCAATCTTTTTTACTGAAATAAAAACAGAAGTATAAAAATTATTATAATCTGAATTAGATTTTTCTCTAATAGAGAAAGGATGGGAATCGTACGGATTTCAATTATACTACAATACCTTTCCAACAATTATCTTCAAACATTAGAACCACGAAAAATTTTTTATCAGTGGGATTTTCTGCACAAAAGAATGTCACTGTAACGTGCTCCACATTATTGATCATTTCTGTATCAATGTGTATGTCCAATATATTTTTGTACATTCTGCATGCTTTCTTTAGTGCATCCCATTGTTTTTTCATATACTCTTTCGACTGTTCTAATTCTGTAATAAAATTAAATGTTTATATACAAATACAAAATGATAACAAACAATTTAGTCCAAAATAGATTTTACCTTGCTGCGTATCTACAATTTGAAGCGATAATGTTTCTTTCTTTTCTTTGAGACTTTCTATATAATCTTTTGTTTTTTCAATCTCCTTGATGGTGTTGATTGCCTTCTTTTCAACAACCTTTTGTTCTAGTTTTATATTGTCTAATTGAGCCGTTAACTCTTTTCTTTCATTTGACAGTTGTGTTATTGTTTCCTTAGTTTCTTGTAATTGTTTTATACATTCTATAAAATAAAGAGTTAAAGTAAAACTACTACTCATTTATTTGCATAATGCATGAACACAAATAAAAAAGTATATGACAACAAATAAATAATGATCATACCTGAATTTTTTGAAATCGACTCAGAAATTTTGCGATCGAATTTGGCGTGAAAATTCGTGCAGTCATCTTTCAGCTTCTTCAAATATGCTTTCATTTCATCACGATTTACTACAATACTTTCAAAGTCACTGCAAGAAATATCTTCATCGTCAAGAGCATTCATATTTGAGATGAATTGTATGAAAATTATGCGAAGACATAAACAAACAACAAAAGGACCGCGCAATGTACCGCCGATTCAACAGTCAACCGTCATTCGCCACCATGATTAAATTCCAAACAGGCGGTCCCGAAGCCAGCGCTGCTGCTTATAGTTTTCACCACTTGGCGGTACATTTTGAATTTTCAACTGCTCTAAACATGTTGCATCTATAAATTCACTCATTTCTTTCAAGAAAAAAAATAGTTATGATCCGATTGATGTTTGCACAAGATTATTACTTAATATTTTTGTACCGCCGAAATAAACTTCTAATTAAGCTTCATTGAATTGATAGAAAAAGAATTTCATTTCATCGAGTTATTATTTACAAAAATAGATGTATGCTGGAATTTATCCAAAAGTAAAAATCCGTATACCGCAAGTCAACGAAGTTATTTAAAGGATTTAAAATCGTTAAAATGTAAGTAACAAACAAAAATATAGTTAATAAGTATTTCCAGAGCGATTACTGAAATACTGAAATATATTTCATACTACATCTTGGATTAAATTTTGCAGCTAAGCTTTATCGGTCAGAGCGTAGTAACCCAAGGTGAACGACACTGAGAAAAATAACGATGTGGGAGAGGGGGTGGGGGCAGTTACATTTCTCCTACATCAAATCCACCATACTTTCATCCGGTATCGTGATTTTGCAAACCAAACTTGTGTGTACTTTCATTGGCAAACAGATTCCATATGCGATAAAACTTTCTAAGAACGAAGTCTAGACAGAAAGGTAAATTTTGAATTTTATACTGAAAATATAGCAGGTGCATCGTAAATTTATGCAGATTTATAGCGATGTCAAAAAAAAAGAAGCATGTACAGACATTGATGAGAAAATTAAATATTACACTTACGCGTACATGCAAAATTGTATATTAAATTGGCCAACTAAAATGGGTATATATAATAGCCCTTGTCTGTTTGTCGGTAGTTCAGTACACCAACTTAACTTTGTCGTAAAACAGAGTAAAGCAACTATTCAACATGTTCACGAAATCTTTCCTTCTCGTACTTTTAGGAAGTACTTTAATTCTGGTGAATAAAAATCTTTGTTTTTTTCATGGTTTTATGATGTGATTGTACATTTTTATACATATTTTTTGTAACGATTGCAATTTGAATATATATAATAAAAGAAAAGATTATCTTTTTAATATTCACTGATTTATAAAAATAGATTAAAAAATCTTTTACCTTGGAAATATATCGCTACCGATTTTAATGCCTTTTATTTTTATACAGGCCACTCCAGTTCAGGAGAGTAACGAACACAGGGTAAGGGCTAACTCCAAATTAAAAACCTAACATTTTTGTACTAGTATTAAATATCAAAAACAATTATTAATACAAATTACAGGTTAACCGATCAATCCTAGGGACTTTCGCTGAATGGCTAAACAAAGCTGACGAAGCCCTAACTAGTGTCTACGAGCGGGCGAAGCAGCCCTTCCAAAAACTCTTTAAATCTGTGATCAAGACTGGGGAGGATGTCATTGACTACGGCAAGGGAAAAGTCAACGAGCTTCTGCAAAAGTACTACCAAATCAAAAGCAAATCTGAAGACAGTCTCAATCAGGTGAAGAACGTCTTCCTTAGTAAGGTCATCGAGGAATTGCAGGATGTCGTCAACGCCCTGTCTGAAGGCACTGATAGTGAAACTTTGGATAAGTTGAAGCAGAAGACAAAGGAGATCGCCGAGTCGGGGAAAGAAGCTTTGGAAAAGCTCCAGAAGCAATTGCAGGAAGCTATTGATGCCGAAAAAGAGAAGCTCGAACGGAATCTAGGCTTGTGGGAGAATGAAGCTAATGCCGTTGTCAAGAATTATTAAAAAAAAAAATATGATTGTGTGTATCTTTGCCGAATGACTTATAATAATAATAATGAAGTATAATAGTTTTTTACATTTAAAATTTAACAACATTTTTTAAATAAATGATTTTTATAAAACTACTTTTTGCTTTCGTTTTTAATTGTCTACCTCTTTTATAGTCTGTACCATCGAATACAAGAATTATTTTAATTTTTAATTAAATTAATTAAGAAACATGAATTATGAAAAAAATATCTATATATTGATTAATTCTAATACTGTTTAATTATATTCAACATTATTATTAATTTTTATAGATTATTCTAAAGTGTATCTGACATTCCCCTTATTTTTATCAAAATTCAGGTGCAAAATAAAATGAAAAGAATTTCTTTATTTACGAGAAAATGAAAAAGGGTTGTACTTGAATATAATTACTTATCTTTGAGGCACAGAATGTTTTTAGAACTTTTATTTAGCCATTATAATTGTACCTAAAAGTTTTTCAATTTTAAAATCAACCAAAATCTGCTAATCTTCCCTAGACTTCTTTATTAATCCATAAACTGATTATGTATAAGGTAAAAATATGATAATAATAATGTTCCAGACCTTCTCTTATCATTAAGCAGTTTTCTATTTAAAATTCAAATACTTAAGCAGGTGGGAAATTTCTTGATATCATAGAATTACAAATTGATTTGATAAGCAAACTAAATATATAAAGAACAATGATATGTTTTTTTAATACTATTTTGTTCTATTTTATCATTTAAAATATATATTTAATAATTTAATATAGGTTTATATATATACCTATTCGAATTATAAGATAAATTAAAATTTATTACTAATAAATATTAAATGAATGAAAATGACGTTAATAATTTGAATTCAAATATATATGTTGCTCTCACACAATTACGCACTCTTTTAATTAAATATATAAATATTTATCCCGTTGCTAAATAAATGTTTTTCTTTTTCATTGCATCAGACTAATATATGATTAATATTATAATATAATAGTTTTTTATACAATTTCATTTTTTTCTGAAGAAAATGTTGCGCCTACTGGATATATTTTAAATGAAAATGTCCGAAATATCCGAAATGCCAGTAATAAATTTCAAAAAAAAAACTTACTTAGCAAATATAATATTTAGCTTATTTCAAATATTTTACCAAAAAATCATTGACATCAAATACCCCTGTATCATTAAAAGAAAAATTTCCGCCTATATCACGAACAACTATACAAAAGATTTGTGTGATAACAGTCTTAAATTTCATAGTGACTTGAAAAACATTCAAAAAGTATTGCCGAATTAAATATCAAGTAATTTATATTTAAAATCTTTATAATAAATATAAAATAATTTAAAATCATAATTAATAATCTCTTGCATTTACATGATATCATTTTGAAAGAGCGTAAGCGTATAGAATACATTGTTATCTTAGTACAAGTCATTTGAAACAAATAAGAATATAGATAAAATATTAGATAAAGCTAGACAAACGATCATCGTTGATTGCACAGATGTTAATTTGCTCAATTTTACGGGTATATTGTGATATAAATATCCGTGATTCCATTGAGTTTGGCACAGTTTGACTTGTCTCATCTCAAGCTTCAACATGTTCACCAAGGCTCTCATCCTCGTCCTTTTGGGCACCACCCTGGTCTTGGCTAACCCAATCAGCCAGGAAAACTCTGTTGAGTCCCAGGTACGTTTAAATAATATTAATGTCTTTAATTCTCTCCAAAGTACTGAAATAACGCATTCTGTATTTAAGCATTAATTAAAAAATTTTGCATCTAAATCATTTGAACATTGCTTTTCTATTCGCAGACCGAGAAGAGCTGGAAAGCTAAGGTTTCGGACTGGCTGCATCATGCTGAGGACACCCTGAAGAACTACTACGAAAAGGCCAAGAAAAGCTTCGAGGATGTCTTGAGCGAAGTGAAAGCCCAAGGCGGACACGCAGTTGAAATTAGCAAGGAAAAATTGGCTGAACTCAAAGAGAAATACGAAGAACTGAAGCAGAAGGCCAAGGAAGCCATCGAAGAGAAAAAGAAGATCTGGGAGCCTAAGCTCGAGGAGTGGAAGCACAAGGGAGAGGAAGCTCTTGAAGCCGGCAAAGGAAAGTTCCAGGAACTGAAGGAGAAGGCCAAGGAAGCCCTGAAACAAGAGGAAGCCAAATGGGAAGCCAAATTGAACGAATGGAAACAAAAGGTCCAGGAAGCCGTCCAAGCCGCCAAGGACAAGCACTACCTCGAGCAGGCCAAGAAGAAATTCGAAGAAGTCTACGACAAGCTCAAGAACAAGGGCGCCAGCGCCGTTGAAGCCGCCAAGGGAAAGTGGGCCGAACTCAAGGAAAAGTACCAGGAGCTCAAGGAGAAGGCGAAGGTAGCCATCGAAGAGAAAAAGAAGGTCTGGGAAGCTAAGCTTGCAGAGTGGAAAAACAAGGGTCAGGAAGCTGTTGAAGCCGGCAAGGAAAAGTTCCAGGAACTGAAGGAGAAGGCCAAGGAAGCCATCAAGCAAGAGGAGGCCAAGTGGGAAGCCAAATTCAATGAATGGAAACAGAAGGTCCAGGAAGCCATCCAGTCCATCAAGGAAAAGGAAGAATGAATACCTGACTAAACTCTACGAGTTTTTATTTTTTTTTTACCAATAGAATAGAAGTTTTGTAATAATTTTTCTACTCAAACGATTATATTTAAGTTCTTGCATTAAAATGAGATAAAATTAATAAATACTGTATCTTATTTCTATTAAATTTCCTAATTCCCATTCACTAAATCCATTGACTTAAAAAAACTATTTATTTCTTAAAGGTTATTAAAACTTAAGGTAGTACTGTCGCTATTTCCCTAGTTAAAATGAGGGCACTTTTTATTTTTTGTTTATTCACGATTTATACTTATTTAAAAAAGCTGCACAGATGAACTTACACTACATATTGATTGTGCATTAATATTGAATAAATCTTCCATGCAAAAGCTGATTTGACTCATTTTTTAAAGTTAAATGCGACTTTTTTTGTGAAAATTTTTGTGTCACTTTTGAACCATTATTTATCAGTACGTTAAGTTTTATCAAAATCTGTATGATAATTCTATATTGATAGTACTACCTTAATTTTATAAAAAGAGATATTAAGCATTAATTATTGTATTAGTATATTAATTAATTATTGTTGTAGTATACTAGAATAAGAAAATGTTGCAGTGTTTTTATTTAATAATTGGGAGTATTTATAAAAAATTAATGAATTTTTATTAATTCTAAGATAGGGTTGCCTGTCATCTTACTGATGAGCCCAGCAAGCAACTCGGAATGAAACGCAATTTTCTTATTATACATCCTTATTTTTCGTACATTTATATTTATAAACCTTTTTCTTTATAATTTTTTCCCGGAAATTTCCGAAAATTGTGGGAGATTTATTCTCCGAGTACTCATCAAGTGGAGGTTTCAGGAGACTGTCACTAATACAGTACACCTTCACGGAAAATATAAATTTTAAATTCTTTGGCTCGATGAAATCAATAGTCTTTCTCAAATTTATAAACTTTTATTAATGCTTAGGACTTTACGATCTGTGACTAGATGTATAGGATCGAGAATTCTTAGTCTTGAATAAACTAATTCTAATTCAAATGTTATTCTGTCTTCTGTATAGAGAACCTCTTTTGTGCATGGCACAAAAGAAGTGACAAAATTACAAAAAACAGTAGATACTTTTCTGCTCTGTTCTGTTAACCAATCAGAAAACATATCATAAAAAGAAACTCATGAAAATATTAATATTGAGTTTGCATAATATCTCAAGAGTGAGTCATTCACGCAGGAAATAGATGTATTTTTCCCATTCAGAATCAAGTCAGTTAATTTTTAATAAGAAAATATTTTCTAGTTCGACTAGGCATTAATGTAATACAGTACAGTAATTAATATAATATAGTACAGTAGTAAAGTCACTAATACGCCAATAATTTTTCTATGAGAGTAGTATAGAAAGTACATTTTAACAAACGTTATTCACATTTTTAGGACATAAAACATTTGGGATTAATTCTACGATTATAATATATTTCATGTGATAACATTTTATTTTTTAGGCTTAGACCTTTGGTGGTATTATTATTTTTCTTAGCAAAGATCCATTTTCAATAGGGACTTCATCAATTAACAACATTTAGAGTGACATGCCCCATACTTCGATTTTATTAATCTTTCATAATAATAAGTGTTATTTTAATATTTAAAATTATTTATAATTATCTGACGGTGATTTATTTATATTGTACTCGAAAACTATTTTAAAATTATGTATTAATATTTTTATTTCTTTAATTATGACGTTTGAGTAAATTTTTAACCTTGACTCTATCCTTTAGATATTTATTGATCTATATATTTTAACAATTATAAATTATTAAGATATTTCTAAACAATGAATAACAAGACATAAGTTTAAGTTAAAAGTAAGAATAGGGTATAAAAGTAGATTACGCAACTAGTTAGCAAAGGTGATTTTCGAAGTAAACTCGCTTCGTCTGGGTAAAGCGAGGATGAAAATCATGTGAGTTAAGATAACTTGAGCGCACGTGTGCGTACAACATTTTTTCACACAATGTGGAACGCATGCGTGCATGAAACCGAATTTTATGTACGAATGAGCTGGAAAATAATGGAAAATATTTTATTCTCGTTGTTTCTAAAGTTAATTGAAAGGATATTTTTAAAATTATTGTCAAACTAAGGAAATAAAAAACAAATACATGCATAAAAACATTGTAATAAATTAAATTAAGTAGTTTGTAAACTATTCTGCAAAACCGATTAAATTTTTAACAAAATATGCATCATTTTCATAAGGTTACATAAAGGTAACGGACCTAACAGTCAGATACAAATAAAAGCTTGAAGAGGCTGAAAAATGCTCTTTAGTATTGTGATTAGTTAAATATGATCATCTATTAAGTTTGTCCATTCGCCAATCACTTCTGCCCAAATTATACTGGATCCGTTACATAGTATTGTATATATATAACATTATTTTTACAATCATTTTGTTAGATACTTATATAATTTTTACGTATGTTGGCTAAGGCTTATATGTTGAAAATGGATACTTTTATAGTGATTTAAGGCTGTTGGGATCTCTTCGCTGCAGTTAATAGTACTAAAACTGCAAAATAAGAAAGAATCTATTGATCTTCATCGGCAGCACAAAATTTAAATTCATATTTGTTATACTTAAAACGTATACAGCTCAACAAACCCTACGAGATGAGGATACATAAATAAAATATGCGATATATAAAAAGCGTTATACAATGAAATGTTGGAAAATATAAAAAATTAACAAAAACCAATTGAGAGTAGAAAATCGCGTTTCGCCCTGCTGGGCTCATCAGTAAGATGATAGCTAGTAGTATCTTAGACGAATATTAAGTAATTCTTAAAACATGATAAGCGTCCTAACATCTAAGTGTGTTGTAGAAAATCAAGTCTGACTATTGTTTAATGGTCTGTGTATCAGCCTAATTAACCTAATTAATAAAGATAGTTGCCAGAAAAGAATAAAAATAAACACAGAGAGTCGATATACCAAATAAGCATATAAATGTCACATTAGTGACAAGCAAAAAAAAATGAGAATCATTTAGGGTGAATTATGATATTATTTATCAAATTCTACATCTGATAATCGTTATTTATTGATGACACAGTTGTTGATTAACTTGACTCATTCGAAAAATTTTGGTATAAATATTCGCCACAAATCTGAATTCGGCACAGTTTGACTTGTCTCATCTCAAGTTTCAACATGTTCACCAAGGCTCTCATCCTCGTTCTTTTGGGCACCACCCTGGTCTTGGCCAATCCAGTCAGCCAGGATAACACTGTTGAGGTAAGATTATAATAAAATTAATCACAATTTTGATCAACAAAACTTTTGCTTCTATTTTTGAAAAATAACTGTTTTTAAGACCTTAATAAATAATCAAATTAAGACACTCAAATTATAAAGGATTTGAAAAAGTTTTACAGAGTTAAGCAAATTAGTCTATTGAGAAGCTCACAGCTGAGCTCGAACTACTTATATAATTTGGAGTAGAATTGTAACTAAAGATTTGAATGCATTGATTTTTAATTCGTAGACCGACAAAAGCTGGAAGGCTAAGGTCAAGGAATGGCTCCAAAACACCGAGGAGGCCATAAAAGAATACGTAGGAGAATCCAAGAAGAACTTTGAAGAATTTGTGAACGAACTGAAAAACAAGGGCGAGCAAGCCGTTGAACTTGGCAAGGAAAAATTGACTGAGCTCAAGGAAAAATACGAGGAACTGAAGCAGAAGGCTAAGGAATCTCTTGAACAGAAAAAGAAGCTTTGGGAAGCCCGTCTTGAGGAATGGAAAAACAAGGGTCAGGAAGCTATTGAAGCCGGCAAGGAAAAGTTCGAGGAACTGAAGGAGAAGGCCAAGGAAGCCATCAAGCAAGAGAAGGCCAAGTGGGAAGCCAAATTGAAAGAACTGAAGGAAAAAGTTAAGGAAGCCCTCGAATCCGCCAAGGAAAAGCCCAAGCCTGAAGAAGAGCAATAAGAACTTTACTTTTGTTCAATATTTTTCAGAACTTCTTTTATACGATTAATTCCTATTACTCATGTTTAATTTTTTATATTCAATAGAGTAAATAAAGTTCATCCATTAAAATGGTATAATACAAATTCAATCTGTTTGTTATTCTCTGTAACTATTATTCCCATATTTTTATTTTCTAAGTGATTCAGAACGTTTTAATATTTTCATGCTAATGAAAATAATAAAAGCTTTTTAAACATACGTATAGAAGCACTTGAAATTCCTTTGACCGTACAAGGACTGTATATGCGAGCTAAACATATTTCAACCCTTATAACGATAATACTAGAATGTACTATTTGAAAATAAACAAAGATATGTCGAATGAAAATTAAAACTGACAGTGATATTTATTAAAATTTAGGGTCAAAGTAATTATATTAAAATTAATACGTCTATACAGTATTAAATTTTTTCTAAGTAAAATTATTGCCTTTTAAATGCCTTTATTATTCTGTTATGAAGGCCGTTTCGTCGTAAATTTTGAATGATCACAAATAGCAATCAATTTTCATATTACATACATATGTCATATTCAAAACAAATGAAGTGTATTGTGTTTGGATTGATATGAATTGAATCTATTGGAACAGCTGTTTTTTTTGTGCCACACACGATTTTTATAATTTCATTAGACATCATTTTAATTTTTCGAAATTTATGCAAAGAATATATACAATTTTCAAAATACTGTTTTATTTTCTTTTTTTTCTTCTTCATAGGTAAGAGATGGGTATGATACGCATCTCATTGGTTGCGACTATTCATATGTACCTTAAAGAGAATATCGTATATAATAGATAGTACATATTTTCATTAATACTCTAATTTTATACCGCAACAATTTTTTAAAATATATTATTAATTTTCATGCTTCATTCTTTCTACATTTTTTAAATAAAATATTATTTGTATAAAACAAATGCAATGCTATTATTTTTTATTACATACTGATAAATAACTTACTAAAAGTATAGTATTTGTTTGAGAAATGTAAAATAAATGGTTATGCGATAAATCATATTATTTAATTTGATTGCGAACTAACTTTTCGGCCAAGTTAGTTTGTTTTATTAAGAGTATTTTATATTTGTTTTTATCTTGTTTTATAAGAAGTATACCACTAATTTCAATAACTTGTCAGCTATAAATCATTTAAAAGACCACCAAAAAACAAATTAAAATTTGTACAACATTCTTTTCTACGTTATATTTATCATTTAAAATGGTCAAGTTTCAGTAGACTGGATTATGGCTATAGTGATATAGCTCAACAATGCAATATTAATAAATTCTCAATATCATTTTGAAGATTGTATGATTACGTATAAACTTATGAATAATTTTTTCTCATGCAATATTTTACGACATATTTTTTTGTAAGACAATTAACGTAAATTCTGCGTAGACATAAGCCATTATGCGAAGAAATGGCTTCGCGAAATTTTGGTTATTATTCTGCGATAAACAAGATACCGAATACTTGCAATTTTCTTCCTTCCAAAATATGAAACTCATAGACAAAAACTTATACAAAAATTGTATAAAATGAAATTACAATTCCCACTTACTATAATAGACCTCTTAAAAAAACCGAAAGTATCTGTATGTAAAGCGCTCCACACATTTTTTTAAAATAGTAACATAAAAATATAACCAACGAAAACTATGTAAAATATTTGTAAAATTATTGAGCATGATAGTCCTTAACTACCATTTATTGATTTTCTTTTGATACTTAATGTTAATTTTAGTATTAATAATAAATAACTTTTTCAGTATTTTGTATTTTATTTTTGTATAAAAAGGGCCGTCCATCCAGTGTATTTAAATAAATAAATAAATAAATTACTCAAAGATGAAGGAATTAAAGAAATATTAAATCTAAATAAGGTATATGCTTAATCAATTACTTTGACATACATATTTCTTACACGTACATATTTCTGTGTTCCCTAAGCAGAATACATTTGCCAATTTCTGTCACCTTTTTAAGAATTAATGTAGAAAACAAAAGAATTTAATGTTCTACATTGTAATAATATTGTTTTCTGCTTCACTTTTACAACATTTACAAAAGGTTGTAAAGGTTAAGCTTTTATCATAGTACGAGAAAATATACCATAGGTACAGAAATCGCGACTTACCCTAGAGATAAATTGTTTTCCTACGTTTCTCTACTTTAAGCACTAAGAAGTATACATAAAATAATATGAGCATTCAAAAAGAATGATAGGATTTTGAATAAGACTTTCTCAACATCGATACTCTTGAAATTGTTGGGTTTTTCCGCGCATACGGTAAATACGAAACTCGCTAATGCGCAAGAGAAATTTTTGTTTGCTTTATGTGATTAATGAAAACATATTTTTAATAATGCATTTAAGCGTAAATTTCCACATAACTCCTTACAAGCATCGTGCTGAAATCAAATTTGCAGTGGAGCCTACTGGATATTATGAAAATTTCAACATAGACCCTGTAAGATCCAAATATGAGACCTGAAACCAATATTAAATCATCTTTTTCTGTATAAAGATTCTAAAATATTTGAATTAGATATGTTTTTAATGTTCACTCTTTTTAAGATACTCGATTACTCTATTATTTAAGATTTTATTAGCTAACTACAAACATACTACAAATGCTCAAATGATATCAATCTGTACAGTAAAAAAAAGATTTATTTAATATGGTACAATTACTTAAATAAAACAGCTATTTCATACGTTTAAAAACAAAAGAGCCAATTCAACACATGTAATTAAACTTTCAGTTATTTGCTATGACGGTGACTGTTATGTTAATGAAATCATATATAATTGCTACTCAAAGTCGAAAATTTAGCTAATGTATTATGTATTGATGTACTTAATATGCGAAAAAAAGGTGAAAAAATATCTTGAATTCGCATTTAATATAGTGAATGAACAAAGTTACGCGTATTCTATTTGTCGAGATTCATTAACTCAATACGATTCTAGAAATTGAATTAAAAATATTGTGATAATTTAGTAAAGATAATATTTAATTATTAAGATGATCAACTTAGCAATTCGCATTGAAAGTTTTCACAGAGATATATATGCATCTTGGAAATGAAGGAATTCAGCTTGAGAAATCATCCCGTTTTTCATCATGATCGTAAAGACTCTGTTCCTTGTTCTCTTAGGCAGTGTACTGGTTCTGGTGAGTAACAGTCAGTTTTTTTTTTCAATACTTTAGTATATATTTTATTACCTATACATTAATTTCTTTTACAGTCCAACCCAGTTCCAGAAGGTATTCAAGATGTGATTTCGGTAAGATTTTTTTTACCACTTAATAAGTGAAATAATAAATTACATATATGTATCAATTTATATATTATCAACTTATTTTAGGACCTAACTGTATATGAGATAAAGGTTGAAAATCCCATCTCTAAACATAAGGAAGTGAGTAAATATATTTTCGTTTACGATCTAAAAGTTATTAATTTGCCACTTTTCAAAAACTATTAAATTATTATTTATCAATCAAATTAAGTCATATTTGGGTTTGTATTAACCAAATTATACAGGTGTGTAAATTAAAATATTAATGAACTTTTATTGTTTTATCATTATAAGGAGAAGTCGGTCGAGTATAGTAACCGACATCTACAGTTTTGCACTTTTTTCGATCAAATTTCAATACTTTAACATTTTTCAAGTTGAGCCCACTTCTGTAAACTGACAATTGGGCTCAATTCGGAAAAGGTTGAAATATTGAAAATTAAATGAGAAAAGTATGAAACGGTGAGTGTCAGTAACTATGCACCTTCGGCTCCCCTTTAAGTTTGAAAGATAATATGAAAAACTTAAATAGAATAAATCTCATTGACAGTGTTCTTTCGAAAATAAATGTTTCATTAAGTTAATCTTCCACACTCCGTGTGCGCAGTTCGATTTTGTACCCTTTGCATGCAAAAATATTGCACGCAACTCAGTCGTTCAGATTACCACGATTCGTGTGTTTGCCACTCTAGTTGCGTAATGCACTATTTTGATACTGAAGATTTGTATTAACTATATTGTAATTATATTACATCATTACATTTTACAGAATGATGCTGAGTTCCCAGATTTAATTAGAAAAGCGAAATCTCATGGTCTAGTGCCACGTAATGACGATGACAAATGGGCCAAAGTATTGCTCAAATGGTTGCAGATCATTGAATCAGGAAAAAAGAATTTGTCAACCCTACAAGATAAGTGGAACAACTTGAAAGACAAGGGTTTGAAGCTTCTCGAAGAGGCACAAAAAGTATACAACGATATCAAAGTTCACGGAGCAGAGGTCATTGATGAGTTTGAAGGTATATACAACAATGTCAAGGACAGGTGGACCAGTCTTAAAGAAAAGAGCACTGAAGCTTATGAAGATATTAAAGGAGCTTACGAAGAATTAAAAAAAGCTGTAAACATTGTTAAAGAAAAATGGGTCGAAATCAAGAAAATTGGTTAATTATACATACAATTTTAATAGGATTTCAAACATTATCTAAAAAAAAAGCAAATAAGTAAGAGAAATAGAACAGTGATAGAATTTTATAAAAAAAGACTTATCATTTAAAATGTTGCAGAACTAATTGCTAATAAATGAATAAAAACTATGTTTGCCAAAAATGATGTACAAGACTTATATATTAGTCTCTTTCACACTTTCATCTTCCTCTCTGAATATTATTTTTCTAAATCATTTCGTTTACTTTTATCTTATAATTTGATCTATTCGATAACATAATTAAAATTTTATTGGAATAAATAGTTTTCCACTATATTTATCTAAATTATATATGAATTATAAATTCGCGTAAGTATGAGAAACTATTAAATGTACCAACAATTAAAAGCAAATCGAAAATCGTGTACGATAACGGAAAATTCATGAATAAATGTATTCACAATCAATAGTTCATTGATAAAAGATAGTAAAATAAAGTAAGGTAAATATGTACTCGTATAGCAGAGAAAGATTTCAGTGAATTTAAAAAGTTCAGAATGTCTAGCTACGTTATTGCTTATTGATTCAGTTGTTTTATCTAGTTTTCCGAATTGAATTTTTTTGTATATATATCAGAAAAATTAAAGAATCGGCCTTACAGTCTTAAGTACGACATCAGCCATGATTATAAAGACTGTATTCCTCGTCCTTTTGGGAACGGCGTTGGTATTGGTGCGTTATTAACTTTTTGTAGAATACTTTTCAACACAAATTTGTATGCTTTAATAAGCTAAACAAAAATTACATTACAGGCCAATCCAGTTCCAGAACAGAAAGATCAGGAAGTGGTTACGGTAAGTTTATTTTTAATAAATAAAAGAATGAACAGCGAAAAAATAATTTAATCAAGTTATTTACTTATAGTTATTTTTATTACAAATTAAAGCTTACGATTCATGCTTGAGTGCAGTAGGAGCTACTTGCATTTTATATTCATTTGAGCGAATATAAAAAATGTGGGAATTTAATTATTTCATTCGAACTTTCTGTTTGAAGTTCTAATAATTGTAAATTCGCTAATAATCGCAGTAAATTCAAATAGAATTTTTCTATTTTATATTCATTAAATTTTATAATTTTACATTATACATATTTGAGCAATAGGTATTCGCATTAGACAAGCGCAGTCGATGTATATTTATATAAAGATATATATTTACCGTACATAAACTTCGCGTAAATTACTTTTTCAAAGAAAAATATCTTCTAACTCTTTAAGAAATCCATGAATGATCATATTTCAAGTTGATATATATTTTTTATTAATGCATCTATCACTGTAAATTTTTTCCAAAAAATTTAAATGTTAGTTAATTTAATATCGCGATAATAAAACATAAAATTATATTCCATATAAAAATATAAAAATATTGTCGGTAAGAGACAATGTTAGTCCTTTAGATCGAGAACAAAGATTTAATATAAAAAATTTTTCATATAATGTTTCACAATTATGCATTTTGTACTAACTTAAAGTGAAAGAAAAGTTGAGATAGTAGAGTACTTTTTTCTCCAAAAGAGATGAGATAGCACTTATTTACCCCGAAATGTTGAATTAGACTCTTTTTCCACTAAGGGGACGATACATTGACATAAATGTAATAAGTCTTAATCGCTCGAAATAGTTTTTAATTATATAATGAATTTTTTGTTCACCCACGAGCTAAAGAATTAACAGCCACTTTAAAATTCCACGTAATAAGTACATATGAATAATATTTAGGAAAATAAGATATGCTAAGAATAATGATAGTCATAGAATGTTCAATATCAAACGAAAAGAAAACTGAGTATTTGCTAGCTAAAGTAAGTTATTTGCTAGGCTTATCAGTAAGATGACAGGTACCCACTCTTTTAGAGCGTGAGAAGTTTAAAATAAACGTAGAAATTTTAATAAACTTATAAATTGCTGGCTAGTAATTTCTGTTGCAAAAAAGCCTACCGAAAAACTTTAGATCAATAATTTTCTGCAATTAATTATTGAATGCCTGCCCACTGTTATAGGTAACAACTGAAGCTGCTATTGTAGAAGTTGACACGGCTGTTCCAAAAGATGATGACTCAGAGGTAGAAATTTATTTTGCAAATAATATCCTTTAACAATATACTTGAAAACTTATTTCACTCCGATCTAAACGTGGATTTATTTAATATTTAATATATAATTAGACGTCAACTTAATCTTATTTATTGTGCAGCACAAATCGAGTACTACTGAAGATGACTTCTTTGGAGACGACGACGACGACGACGACGACTACGACGAAGATGATCATGATCAAAATATCGATTTAACCACAGTTGCACCTGCCAAGGGAAAATGGAGTAAAATAAAACATTCATGGCTTAAGTTCATTGAAAAGGGAAAAAAGAAATGGTCACACATCAAACACACGAGCAAAGAAACTTACGATAAAATAAAGAAGCTGTGGAAGAACATTATGGACAATGGTTTTAAGGTTATCGATGAAGTGAATTCCACGTACAAAGAAGTTAAGACTCAAGGCGAAGAAGCTATCAAAGAATTCAAGGAGGTCTACAAGACCGTCAAGGAAACGTGGACTGAGATAAAGAAAACCGGAGTTGAAGCATACGAAGAGATCCAAAAATTATCGGCTGAGCTGAAGGAAAATGCAGCCAGTGCTAAGGAGCAATGGACTAAAATGAAGAGTATGATTAAAATTGGTTAGCTCTGTAGTCTAGTAACTTATTATTTTCTATTCAACATAATTTAACGTTGGAAAACAACGTGTCGTCGTTAAAAATAAAAGAAAGTGGAAATTATCTTCATAACGAAGATAATATTCTTCTTTAGAATATAAATATATTCATCACCTGTACAAATAGTAATAAGCACATTGTTAAATAATATATTGATTAAAGTTTTATTTTAAGCAATCATTTATTGATTTATTTATTTAGTTGCATCTGCCTTTATTTGAATTTTAGATACCACATTTACTATTTACAAATTTCTGCACAAAATTTT
Source organism: Megastigmus dorsalis (assembly GCA_900490025.1). Taxonomy (NCBI): domain Eukaryota; kingdom Metazoa; phylum Arthropoda; class Insecta; order Hymenoptera; family Megastigmidae; genus Megastigmus; species Megastigmus dorsalis. Next base: position 85,196 of record UELU01144706.1, read on the forward strand.
AAGATTATGAATATATGTCATATTCTTTATCTACCATAGAAGTTTAAATTTATGCATGTTAACGAATGGTTAATGCAAGCGTAATATATTCCTAAATTGTTAATATAAATTAAAGAAAATTTTATTTTATTAGAGTTTAAGATTTCAATCTTTTTTTTTTATAAATATTTCATACTCCTGAAAGCAATTAAAATAAGAATTATATTTTCACTTAAATCTAGACATTTGCATAAAAATTTGTTCTTTAGAAGGTGTCCATGATTTAATTGCTGCATCTTTATAAATTGCAATTCTTTTAAAAGGTGAATTTTATTTAAAAAGTATATAGAATTTTTTAAATTTCATAAATATTAGGATAAATATAAAAACAAAGCCTGTATAAGAGATACCAGTGTTTTTAGCATTGTGGGATTTTGTTTGCCAGAACCATTAGAACTGAGCTATATAATTAAGGAATTGATATTTATATACATGTATTTCTGTATATGCGATCTGTCATTTAGAAGTGACGTATTCAAATTTTGATTTAGATACAATTTATATTTATGTACTATGATTTTAAATTACTAACTGATTAATGTGTATTTATCCTTTTCACATGTAATCTCATTCAAATCGTAAATTGTAAATTACATCTTTGATGTCAATCAAAATTTATCATTGAAAATTGTGACAATAATTCAACATTTGTTGAAAAAATTCATTAATATAGTGTCCCCAATACTCAATATGCCTGATGCTCACTTATACACATTAACACATTCATTTCACTTGAATAATTTTTGTTATGCAATGAACATGTTTGTACGATATTGATAAAAAAGTGCACATTTATGATTTGTACTTCCATGCACCTTTTCAAAAATACTGATGAAAAATGTTTATTATTCAAGTGCTTATTTATAAATCATATTTGCCTGTAGTTTTTCAAAAGCACTAATAAGATCTGTTAAAAATTTATCATTATGTATTTCTTATTTGAACTCATGAATCTCCTATTATATTAAAATGTTAATGGTCGTCGTTCGTCGTCGTATGGTATATATGGAGTATCATATCTATACCTATTAAGTACCCTTCTGGTACAAAACAAAACAAAAGCAGCATAAAAATTACGCTTTTCTGAGGAAAAAAATAAAAACTGAATAATTGTGAAACTCATTTTTAATACTTTTTCAAAACTTGAATCGCTCTAACTTCGACAAATATGAAAGAATCTTCTTCATTTTTGGTATGGCATTGTAAAAAACCCTAGCGATGCTGAAAAACTCATAACAGGTTATATATTACAAATTTTTCACTTAGAAATTTAATCATGAACCACTGAGTCTCTTTTTATAAGACTGAGTAAGTTCAACGAAAACAAGTATCGAGGGAAGTTTAAGACTCGAGAAACTTCCAGCGACAAATTTGTTCATCAATATTCGAGGAAGTTTTTCAGAAAGTTTCGAGTCGATTCTCCCAAAAATACTCGTTCTGCGTGAACGCAGCGATTGCTATAGCCTAGGCGAGTTTTTCAGCATCGCTAGGATTTTTTACAATACCATAATAATTAAATATTAAAAAAGTTACCTTTTTGGTCCTCTAGACGATAGTATTTTTTAAAATTAATTTCCGCAACTTTGAAAATTTCGTCAGGGTGACAATACTTTCTAGCTCGCGACAGCCGTTCCACGCGCTCAGGACCTTTTAGAATCGATGCCTTCAAATCCCTTCAAAATTCAGCAATTTTCAACGCAAATTGTTTGATACTTTAATGTTTTTGTATAGTAGATACTAAAGTATTTCTTTATGTATTAAAAAAGTTCTGTGTCATTACAATTGTTTAAGAACTTACTTGCTGCTTTAGCATTATTTAATTTTTATTTTATTAGAAAATCGCAGCTGGTATGTCATCACATGAATCTTTAATTATTTACGCACAATACGACAATTAATTTTGTAATACTTGATTGCCCAAAGATAATTTATTGCAAGTCATTTTTAATTCTATTATAAATACATATTTCTAATAATTATCGATTAAATAAATTGTATTGATCATAAGTAATAATTATAATGTATAAGAGGGTTCAACCTGGTAAAAAAGTGATAATTTCGACAATTGACGAAACAAAGATTTTTTAAATGTAATGGTCAGTTCAAAGTGTAATAATAGGTTTACAAATTATAAATTATTCGCAGATGAATTCTACACTTGTTCGATTGGAGAAAAAAAAACATGTTTACAAAGAAAAATAATCATGCATTGTTTTGTAATTTGTCTAATTTTGAAACAAATGCACTCCTTTTGATTAATATAATCGAAAGTATTGTAATGTTAATTAAGCAATATAAAAATAAACGTTTTGGCCAATTTAAAGTTTACTCAAGAAGAATCATATGCCAATGTTTTGATTTAACAATCAATGGACTGGCGCTGAAATGAGCAAAATGAAGATTTACAATGATAAAAATCTATCTGCTGACGCCATACAGCTGGCATACAAATGCAAAAAATGTAACTAAATATTTGTATGATAAAAGAAATCAAAACGAAATTATTCGAGGTTACCTACGCAGTGGGGTCTAAAGATTATTTATTCAGATGGAGCCCTATAAGATTTTTTGTATAAATAACTGGGAGAGATGAGTTACAATTGACTCTCGCTGGTACTTTTCTCGACACTGTTACAACTGCTGCTGCAACAATGATTTGGAAAAGTTTATTCCTCGTCCTATTGGGCACATCTTTCGTTTTGGTAAGTGCATATTCGGAATTGACTAGATTAGTGCAGGACTAAATTTATCTAATTTTGCAATTAAGAATTTTAAGTAGTATTAAAAAAATATTTGACTTTTTAAATTATTTTTAAACGGTTTCAAAACGATTTCCTTATTTGGAATAATTTTTGCAATCCAATTTAAAGTAATTTAACAGTTTTGAATATTTTTAATAATATTGTAAAATGGTTTAACGATTATTATGACTGACTGAAACTTTGACAAAAAGATTTGACTGAAACTTTGGAAAGTAGCTTCTGGGACCTGAAAATGAAGTTCTGAACAAATATTAGCGACCAATGGGGGTTTATTTTCAAGACAACTGCCATTTAAGCCAATTACGTAAATCCAAATACGCCAAATAAGCTAAATACATTAACAGTCATTAAGTTGTTTCTCGCTTTATAACTCGGCAATAAAAAAATTAGAAATGACTCTGAATCACTAATGAAAATTGAAAATGCAATCTTTAAATCAAAGAAAAGGTTAAAGAGTTTAAAAGAGACACTATTTTGAATTTTTAATTGGTATAAAAATAATGAAGAGCTTTAAGTGCAAAATTGTGTCTAATCTTAAAACGCTCATAACATTTGAATGAGTAGAGTTTTTGACTTTACAGCCTCTCAAGTTGAAGTTCGCGGTCTCAATTTTCATTTGCGATTTTTATATATTTTATGTTTGATTTAGTCGCCGAGTTGCAAAGCATAAAAAACTACATGAATTTTAGCGTATTTGGCTTGAATATTGGTTATCTTGAAAGATTGAACCCATTGGTCGCTAATATTGGTTCTAAACGTTGGTTTTAGATACCAGAAACTGCTTCCCGGAATTTCATAAAAATCACTTTCCTGGAGGTTGTGGGTTCCCCTCGTAAATTTGAAATTACAAGGAAAATATACAATTTCTGTATCATAGAAACGGCTCAAATTCTAGGAAATGATTTTCTAGTCAGAAAATAAAATGTGTTTCTGCTCGATCACAAATGTTCCATGAATTTGCAGATATTCACCTACACTTATAATATACATATAGTGTGTAACATATGATACTGTGGTATATAAATTCGTTCCACAACATAGCTTTGATTTTTTCACCAAAAATCATATCCTGTATTAATTTTTAATGTATTGACGTAGTTAGCTGCATTTATTAATAATATTAAAATAAATCTTTAAATAATTGAAAAATTATTTACAGGCTATCCCAGTACCAAAACCTGAGAGCGAAGTCCCTCAAGTGAGTATAATTACTTTCATATAATTAAATATATTCATAATACTACAATTCTTGTCAATCAAAATTTGTTAATGAATTATTTTAGATCCCGGGTGGTACAGAAAATATTGAAAACATTTCCGAAGAAAAAGTCAACGAGGTGCAGCCCCAGCAGCAATCTGAGGTACAGTAAGAAATTATTAAGCTTCAAACTGATTGGTTAGCACAGGAAACTAATGTTGCAATACATATTTAGGTTCCTTCTAACTCAGGTGAACATGTAGAATCCGAAGAAAAAGTAGAAACACCGGAAAAAGAGAATGAGGTATTTTAAAAAATCAATATCATTTTAAGAGAAAAAATAATTTTAAGCGCTAATAACCTTATCATATTATAGATCCCTTCTTATCCATCTGAAACGGAGGTTTCTGAAGAAAAAGTACAGGAAGTTGTGCCCGAAGTTCCGGAGCAAGACGTAGAGGAAGTGGCACCTGAAGTTTCCGAAGAAAAAGAAGTAGTGCCCGAAGTTCCCGAACAAAACGCAGAGGAAGTGGTACCCGAAGTTTCCGAAGAAAAAGAAGTAGTGCCCGAAGTTCACGAGCAAAACGAAGAGGAAGTGGTACCTGAAGTTTCCGAAGAAAAAGAAGTAGTGCCCGAAGTTCCCGAGCAAAACGCAGAGGAAGTGGTACCTGAAGTTTCCGAAGAAAAAGAAGTAGTGCCCGAAGTTCCCGAACAAAACGAAGAGGAAGTGGTACCTGAAGTTTCCGGAGAAAAAGAAGTAGTGCCCGAAGTTCCTGAGCAAAATGTAGAGGAAGTGGTACCTGAAGTTCCTGAGGAGCATGTGGAGGAAACCGTACCTGAAGTTCCTGAGGAGCATGTAGAGGAAACAGTAACTGAAGTACCTGAAGAAAACGTAGAAGAAGTAGTACCAGAAAAGGAATCAGAGGTATTAAATTAATCAATAAATTTTAGAAATGAAAGTATTATGATATGATGCATAAAACTACATAATAATGTATTTATACTGACAGGTCCCTTCATTTCCAACTGAACCTGAAGTTTCCAAAGAAAAGGTAATGAAATATGACGCTAAAAGATATGAAAACTGAGTAATACATTTTTTTTTAAATAATATTACTAAAATTTATGAATTTGTTGTCATAAAATGTGTAAAAATAAATTTTTAATTTAATCGTTGAAGCAATTTTCAGATTTATTTTATAAATTATGTATTATTTTTTCAGAGCGATGAAGTAAGTTCTGAAGAGAGCGTTTCGGTCGATATATCACAGGAAAGTCACGAAGACTCAGAGGTAAAGTATGACAAGTGTCGCTCTATATTACTGAAAATGCAAACCCAGTTTAAGGGGGTGTCAAAGTCCTACAGTTACCACTCAAACTGTTTTACCGATCGGATATGAATAATTAGTAATAACTAAATAAATAGGTAAAATTATGCAAATCCCAAATACAGGTGCACTACCTCTATGAATTATCTATCACTTGGCAAAGTTACAAGTAAATATTTCAAGTACACCCTTAAAAATTTCTGCACCGAAAAAACGCACTCATTTCGATGCAAATACTTATTTTTTCGGTGCAGAAATTTTTGAAGGTGTCGTTGAAATATTCACTTCAAAATTTACTAGAAGATAGATAATTAATAGACGATGTGCATCTGTATTTGGGATTCGTATAATTTTACCTATTTATTTAGTTATTACTAATTATTCATATCCGATCGGTAAAACAGTTCGAGTGGTAACTGTAGGACTTTGACACCCCCTTAAGTATAGCATTGTAGGGTGTAATGCCCGACTATAAAAAAAAAACTTCTAATTATTAATGATATTTATAGGACGTATCAGTCGAATCTTCTGAAGAGGAACTGTCTGACGAGGTTTGTAGCTTTAATAATTTTTTTAAATATTATTTAATACAGCTTATAATGGTTTATAATAAAGTAAAAATTATCTATCTGTTTGGTTATACAGAAAGTTCAAAGTCTGAAGGAGAAATTCAAAAAGTGGTTGAAGAAAGTCGAGGAAAAACTGAATAAACTTTATGAAGAAGAAAAAGCCGCCATTCAAGATGCTTGGAAATCCATAAAGGAAAAAGGTAAAAATGTTGTAGAATCTGGTAAGGATGAAATTAAACAGCTCGAACAAAAATGGAACGATCTCAAAGAGAAAACAAAACAAACCATTGAAAACGAAAAGAAAAAATGGGTTTCTCAGTGGGGATCAATTAAAAACAAAGGCAAGCAAGTTGTCGAAGAGGGAAAGAAAAAGTGGACCGAATGGAAAGAAGACAAAGTTAACGCCATTGAAAATGAGAAGAACAAGTGGGTGCAAAAGTGGAACGAATGGAAAGAAGATAAAAAGAACGCCATCAAAGAAGAAAAGAACAAATGGACGAACAAATGGGACCAACTGAAGCAGAAGTGGAACAACATAATCGAAAACGGAAAGAAAAAGTGGGACGAACTCAAAGGCAAAGGCAAAGACATCGTTGAATCTGTTAAAGACAAATGGAATGATATCAAACACAAGGGTGAAGACGTGATTGAGACCGGAAAGCAGAAATGGAATGAGGTTAAACAGAAAGGAGAGGAAACTGTAGATGCAGTTAAAGACAAAATTAATGAAGTTAAGGAGAAAGCTGAAGAAGTCGTCGAAACTGGCAAGAACAAGATTAATGAAATCGTTGGAAAGGGCGAAGAAGCTGTGGATGCCGTTAAAGACAAATGGGGAAAGATAAAGGAAACGGGTAAAGACGCCGTTAAAGACGTAAAACAGAAATGGAACGACCTTAAGTAAATCAAGATAAAAGAAAAACTATTTTGAATGTTGATTTGTGTTGAGTTGTTATTTTATATACATAATGTTAATAAAATTGAAAAAATATTTAACTCCAATCTATATTTTTTACGCATACCTTTTATATACAACATACTATTCAATATATACAAAGTTTATTTGTTTATAATACTTGCGCTTTTGAAGTTGAAAATATTTAATACTTTATTAACTTAAAATCATTAATTCATAAAAGTTTCATGGATGGAAATAGAATGCTGTATTGGTGAAATACGTGTTGTTAGCGCTCGATGATTTTGATATATGAGTATTCTTACTAATACTGTTTAACATTAACTTTTCCATCACTGAAAGAGATTATTGTAAATAAAAGAAATATTTGCAGATAGAAAGATTAAGTAAAACAGTTTAAGTTTGGAAACATTAGTATACGCATTATGTTATAATTGTACTTAAATAATTGTTACCCTGTTGAAAAAATCCACCTGGATTTTCCAGGTGGATATGCAGGGACATTTTTCGACATTGGTAACTTTTTATTTTACGGCGTTTTTTATTCAAAAATCTGCATATATAACACATGATATGCTGGACTAGCTGGACGATATGATTTAAATTAGGCTTTACAAAAATTCAGCTGTGAAATCCACCTAGAATACCTTAAAATACAGCTGGGATATCCACCTGGATTTCCATCTGTAAATCCATGTGGATTTTTTCAACAGGGTAAGAAAGATCTCTAAATAAAAGTAAACAAAATTATTTAAAAAAACTATCATTCTAATAAAAATTCTTTAAAAACTTAAATAATTTATTGTATCAGTATTTTATAGTTTTAAGTTAATATTTACAGGCAACTTAATTTAGTAGTGAAAGAGCAAGTGGCAGAGAAATATTGAAGAATTATACTGTTTTCAACGAATCTATAACTTTTAAGCCTCTGTAAAAAGAAACATTTGCTCTGATGGTTGTACAGAATTTTGAGAAGTACTTAAGAATATTTCTTCTTTTGGTTTAAAAAAATCAATTGTTTGAGCAAAGTGGTCAATATAATGTATGTTATTATCATAAGTACTAATTTTAGTATTAGAAACTTCCATATTTGGCTCTAAAAAATAAAATTTTAAATATAAACTTATATAATGAAAATTTGGGTGTATAAGCTTACCAACTAAAGTGTTGTCTTCATGTTCAATTTTTATATTTGCTACAGAGAATGTATTATTTACATTTGATAACAAATTGTCCGGGACATTTACATTGTTTAATATGTTCGATGGACGAAAATTTTGAGGAGTACTTTGACGATTAACCATATTTTCTGAAAAATAAAAAAATTAAAAGTGAAGTATAAAAAAATATAGGGATTTATTTTTCTATTACTTGAAAATCGTGACATTTTTTAAATGGGTACCTTTATTTAAATCTGTAGTAGAACAGTGATTTTGATCTATATAAGTAAAACCAAGAGGTTTTCTTATAAAGTAATTTCCAAGACTACTCTGTATTTCAGAATATTTCTTCTTTTTTGCTGGACTACATTCTTCTTTTTCTTGATTTATGAGTGATTGTAATGATGTATATATATGATTTGGTAATGTATTTGTTATTTTCTTTGTATGCAAATATGTATGTTCCAGATTTTTCATTATATTATTTTTTACATTTGATAATTCCATTTCCAAATTATCTAATTGATTGAAAAGGTTAACACAACCTTGGCAAATGTAATCATCATCAGCAACAACAACAATGTAACTGAACATTATATTTTTAATTAATAGTTAGAATTGATAAAAACTTAATTAAAAATCAATATATTTTAATATTTTTTGTATAATTTAAAGTTTTAATTACCTTTTGCCCATAAGTTCTCCAAGTTTTTGAGCTACATGTATCTTTGAAGTATTTGTCTTAGTTTTGGATAACGAATAGAATCCACGTGATATTACTTTATCACATATGAAACATTGATGATCATCTGTAAGATCAATGAAGTCATTAATTGGTAATTTGTCAGCAGCATGTCGACCAGTATGAGCCAAAACATTACGTTTAATTACGACTTTATCATAATTCATAGTATTTGTAGATGATGCAGACACTTGTAGATTGTTGGATACTAATTTTGCCATTTCTCTCCTAAAAGATTAATAAATTTTGGGTTTATTATCTTATAATATCACAATATATTACAATTGATTTCTTATAATATAATTAAATAATAATTTGCTTCTATTTTCTGAAGTAATATAAAGCTGTAATGTTTATAATTAGATTTTTATATATTTTTACTGATCTATTGGATACGTACACCCTCCTACAACATACTTTATTAGCAATTTACGGTCTATGCAAGTAAGTATAATTCTTATATATACTGACTGAAAAATTTGTGTACTATAGATTGAGAATAAAATATAAACCATATCAAAGCTGATGTTCTCATATAGGTCCATGTTTTTCTTTTTTCTTGTGCAATAGCATTTGTTTTAGGCTACCGACAAGTCAACCATATAGGCATATACTAAACCATACATGTAAATTTATAAATTTATAGCAGAAATAATTATTATTTTTTTCTAATACTTATTTATAAATAAAAATTAAATAACAGCTAGGTATATACTTTACTTGGATATGTTCCACACTTCTTCTAAGTTCAAAGTCGAAACTAAACGGCGGTGCGATACCGATACGCGGTGCTCTTGCGGTGTATGAGCATGCGCGCGCATGTGCGTAGTGTGTTTTACTCGCACGCGCGATTTGATCTGCGCTAGTGATATATGTACTTCATAGGGTTCCACAATGATCGTGTGCCGATGATAGAAAATTTAAATCTTTCATTTTATAACACACTCAGAGTTCAGAAAATATGAATGTAAATGATACTTTTCAGTTAGAGGTGTGGAAGGGTGATTGGGGCTTACCTTCAGTGGATGCTGATTGTTTGAAAATTCTGGTAAGTCGTGCATTGCGCTTGAAGGTTAGGCTCAATTTTATTGATTAAATGATTTTTTTATTTAATTACTGTGAAGAAGATTAATATGCCTACTTAAATTTTAGTAATTTAAAAAAAGATAAATGTCGAAGATATAAATAGTTTTTTTTAAATAAAGTTTTTGTTGTCAAAAATGAAAAAATCGATATCAGCAATTTTTTATTATCAGATCAAAATTATTAAATATCTAAAATTACAATTATGTTTTTTCCTTTTCAGGCATATGCAAAATTTAGTAATATTCCATTAAGGATAGAAGCAACAAACAATCCTTTTAAATCACCAAATGGGCAATTGCCTATACTTAGATATAAAAATGATACGTTTTCTACAGTAGACCAAATTATAGAAGTTTTTCGTCAACATAAATACACCCTAGATAATGACATTACTCGACTACAAAATGCAGATGTTGCTGCATTTAATACCATGCTTGTTGAATGTTTACATCCTGCTCTACAGCATCTATGGTAAGAATGATAAAACTGTTATTTGTAATTAATCTTGTTCAAGAATTTTTATTATGTAGTTGTTTATTTATTTTATAAGTATTTGATTGTTTTGAAAGATATTTTATGCTTTTCACTGTCAAGAATAAAATTGTAATAAAAAAATAAGTATTTTATTTGAAAGATATTCTTGTTTAAACTTAATACAATGTTTTTTTTTATAATTATTTGAATAAATCAATGTCTCAAAAGAAGTGTAAGGAAGAGACAAAATAATTTTCAATTTAATATTTTCAGTTGGGTAAATCAACAGAATTTAAATCAAGTCATAAGGCCATGGTATTGTAAAGCATTACCGTTTCCATTAAATTTTTATTACCCTGGTAAATTTGAAAAGAAAGCAAAATTTATGGTAGAAGCATTGCATCCAACCAAAGACGACAAAGCTGCAGAAGCTGCTGTGAGTATCGTGTTAGCTCTGTAAATTATTGTAAACAGAACCAAGTTGGAAATATATTTTTAGCAAAATTTACTACAACTGTTAAATTAAGTATATTCAGTTAAATATTAATTATTGTTTAGATCTATTCACAAGCACAGAAATGTATAACAACACTTTCAACAAGACTTGGTGAATCTGATTACTTTTTTGGTTCAGTTCCTACTACTTTCGATGCCTTAGTCTTCTCCTACCTTGCACCTCTGTTAAAAATACCACTGCCAAACTGTTCTTTACACAATCATTTAAAGGGTTGTAACAATCTTGTTAAGTTCATCATTCGTATATTACAAAAATACTTTGAAGATGATTATAAGGAGTATGAAAAGTTCAAAACAAAGGAACAGGAAAAGAAAACGAAATTGAGTGCAGAAAGTGATTTTCCAAATAAAAGAAGAAATCAAATTTTTGCTGGAATTTTTGCAGCAGTTGCTATGCTTGGTTATGCTTTATCAACGGGAATTGTACAGGTAACATTTTTTTTTTAAATTTTAGATTTTTTATTGTATGTTAAGTGCAATACAAAAAAAATTATTAAGAAAAGCTAATACTGTATTCATATTAAATAGCTCTTTGAATACTTAAAAATAAATAAATATTTATAAAAATTTAGTAGCTTATCTAGGAAAGAAAAATTAATATTAATAATTACAATTTATTCAATTTATTTATATTAAAGTGAATTTAAAATTAATTTGCAATGTAACTGTAATTTAATAAGTTCAAAAAAGCCTGTACTATAAATATCAATAGATGTTATAAATAAATCAAAGGTTTTGTACATTATTTATCAATTACACATTTTAAATATTATTTTTATTTAAAGAGAAATAGAGTCTGAAATACAGCTGTGTTTTAAAAAAGAAATTATTTTATATTTATTTATAGTTTGCAAATTTAGTAAATTCTTAAAATAGTAGTTTATAATTGTAGGTAATTATCTATTTAATAAGAAGCAGAAAATTTCTTAGGCTTCACAAAGAAATAAAAAGTAAGTATAAATAATTTTGAGTAAATTATGGTTTCCTGAATTTTCTATTAAGTGTGCAACTAAAATATTAGAACCATTAAATAAATAATAAATTTTAAATGAATATTTTATTTTAATAAAAAAAATTTATAAGAAACAAAAATATCAGTACATAGTATTGTTTGATGTTGTTGGAAACTTTGAAAGTTACACATCTTTTTAAAAAATATGCATACTAAATTGCAATTAAATTATAAAAGATGTATTTAATTTTTGAAAAGGATTCTATATTTTAAAACTTTTTGTTTCATAACTTGTTTCAGGTTCAGTATGATGATGATTATGAAATTGATGAGTCTATGAAATATAAGTATGATGAAGATGAGGAAGAGGATGATTAGCAGTTTTTTTAAGCACAAGTTTTGTTTTATGAAATTCCAAATAAAAAATTGTTTACCAAAAAAATATTTAACTTTGTTCAAACATTTATTATACTGACTTTTATGCGTTCAAAGAGCAGTTTTTATGTACATAAGTGGTTGGAATGATTGCACAATGTTAAAATAATTATTTCTTAGTACATATTATACACAAAAAGCAATAAATTATGTCTTATTTTAATCATGATCACGCTCATTACGATCTCTTACATTTCTTGGTCTGTACCTGGAAATAGCACCGACCATCGCAGATCGAATTTCTTCGCAAAAAGACTCAAAATTATGAACAGTTGTGCCACCTAAGATGATTTTCGTTCCAGGATTCTGTTTGTTTAAATTGTAAACTGCTAGACTTTCCTCATAAGTTGTTCCACCAATCATAAATATTATAACGTCTTGAGGCCTAAAAGAATAAAGCAGTTATTTTTATTGTTAAAGATGGTTTGTAAAAATTGTGAAGCTTACTATAAGGAACTCACTTTTTTGTTAATACTGTATTTCCAAGATATGGAAACGTTTGAATGTTCAATTTGCCTTTAAGGAGATCTTCAATTGTTTCAGCTAATAAAGGCGTATGTTGTGTATAAATATTGTCGACACCATTTAATCCTTTGAACAGTTTCTTGGTTATTTTTGCAACAGCTTCCCGATCAAATAAATTTATTTGTTTTGTTGAAATACCACTATAATCCAATATACTGTATACAAGCTGAAAGACCAAAGAATAATAAAGTTTTAAATTAGTTTTAAATACCGTATCAATAATTATTAAAAAATTCTTAAATTATTACCTTTACTGTATTCTCTGGAATATTTCTCTTTTTTAATAGTGAACATAATCCAGCAATATCATTATTAGTATGTTTTGCATAATGCAAAGCATATAACATTACTAAACGTGTTGCATCTACATCACAAACTCGACTATCATTGATGAGTTTTTTAATTTTTTGAAGCTAAACAAAATAAATTTGATTCATTTAGAATTAGATCACAATATAACAAATTGACTTAAACAGTAATAAAAAAGAAAATATAGAATTTTTTAAAAATGTTTTATAAGCAATTAGAGAAATTAAAATTTTATAGGATATAGTTATTAGTGATTTAAAGAGAAACTTAGAAAAAATTACTTGAGTAGAATGTTCACTTTGACAGCTAAGTTCCTGCTCCAGCTCAGATACTTCTAGTAAATTGTGATTTCCAACAAGATTAGAGAGTTCACCAACAACTGTTACATGTTTTGCAACAGTTCCAGACATTTTTTTAAATAAAGGATATGTTTCAACAAAATTTTTCATATCAGCTATACTCTCAACTTTTTGATGTTTTTTTGCTTTTTTCTGAAATTCCTCCATTAGATCTTTTATCACTTGTCCAATTTCTCCAAAATTAAGGTATAAGTTCTGAAAATGAAATAAAATTCAACAGAAGGTAAAAATTTATACTAATCTACTTATTTCTTTTGCAAACTGAATTTAAGTGTAAAATAACAATATTGTAAAGATAAACTTACATTAGCATAGAAATCATCATGTTGAGCACTAAGTACAACCTCTCTTAACTCTTTTGATATACCCTCTACATTGGATAAGTCAACTCTATTATTATTAATTGTTAAGAGTTCGTGAACCATTGCCTGATAAGTCCATTGATTCAATAATGGTGTGACTGGGTCATCTCTTCTATCCAGTATTAGTAAAATTGGATTTGATTCTTGTCTAAATTCAAAAGAATTCGACTCCTGAGTTAAAACGTAACGAATTTTTTCAGCTAAATGCTTACACATATCTGAACTACTTTGAAAACGTATAAGAGGACATTTTTTTAACGATAGTAATACAGCAGCTATTCCCTGCACTGTCCGCTGTAAGTGTACTGGTTCCCAATTAAGACCTAAAAATATTAAAGATTTGATAAATCAAAACTGTATAAAAAGGCTAAAGATTTTTGCCTAGACTAAATTTTTTAAAAAGTGTATTTTATAATCTAATATAAACACTATATTACTTAAATGACTTAGCAGAGCTTTTTGTAACATACCTCGAGAACATGTATTAATGCCAAGTGAGAATAGATGTGAATTTATAGCTAAATAATCAGCGTAGAATTCATGTACTTCACGAACAACTTCCTGTTCATCATTTTCAGCTAGGAGTTTTATATCTGTTTTAGGTATGATGTTACTGAAATCTACAAAATTATGTAAAAATTAAGCATAAAATCAAAATAAGTTATGAGATATTATATTGAAATTCCTGTGTACTTACAAATATAATATACTCCATATTTTGGATATCTAAGTTCATCACATAATAGCCTAACATTCTCTTCAGTTGGCCTTACAAAAACAATACATTTTAAATGCTTTAAACCTTCACTTCGAACTGCAGCATCAATGCGGTCAAAGAGATAAACCTCTTTCATTAATATTTCTGATTGACTATATACTAAACTTATGATGCTTGTCTACAATATAAACAAAAATATGATGAACAACATTATTTCTATAAGGTTTGATAAAAATAAAATAGTTTTTATATTTTAATTGGATAGAAAATAATAAGATTTATGTATAATTTATAAATGAACATAAATTATATAAAAAATAAGTAAACTATTCCACTACTTAAAAAATATAAATACAAATTAATAAGTACCGTTTGTTTATCCATTAAAAGGACTTTCATTCCTGGACCACTTTCCTCAGTCATTTTGGCCACATAATACCTTATGGCGGTAATTACATTCATTTTGGTGAATAAATATATAAAAACTATTCTTACGTGATTTATTTACAATAATTTTATCAAAAAACATGCACTACTACACATGAATCATGATAGTATAAAAATTGTTATCGTTGGATTCGAGTGTTTCGATGTCAACGTCAACTGAGTCATGAGAGAGACGTATCCATATAATAGACCATAGGTATACTATTTTTTTATGGTAATACTGCGAATTATTGTACCTAGTAAGTATATGTATAGCGTTATACCTACAAAAATATTTGCAATATATATTCTTGATGTCAGCTGATAAGTGACAACTGACAGGATTGAGCAGTCCTGTTTTTGCGTCTGTCAAGTCAACTATTTGCAAGTGTCAAGTGCTTGGCGTCTGCACGGCTTATTTTACGCACGCATGCGTATATGCATTGGAATTTTAGGTTAAATGTGTATGATGGTGGTTGATTTGATGTTTTCTGTACGCTGCGGGCTGTGGCTGTGGAACTTGTGGCCTGTATAGGACTGCGTGCGCTGTGAGCTGCAATTCTAACATTTCGAACACATTGTGTACTTATTTATGTATACAAATTCTTCAGATAACTTCGTTTATCATAATTCATCTATACAAAATACTTATTATTAACGACAAGTAAGTATTCAATGCTTTTATAAAACAATCCCTTCATTTATAAAATTAAATACGTTCGTTTATAAAACGGACTACCTATCGCACAATAATTCAGCAAAAGAACGCGTATTGTTATAACTTACATTTATTACTTTTTTTTAATGACGTTTTGTAAGCAATACACCCTTTTTATTGATACAATCATTGTAATGATCTATAATGTAACAAATGGGGTTAGCTTGATTTATTTACGCCGTAGCTACTCGAGTGAAATCTACCTAAATAGCTATGGCGTATTATTTATAAGACTAATTAAAATTTTTAAATATTTTAAAAAAATAATAAAATTTAATAAAATAGTATGTTGTATAAAAGTTATAAATATTTTGTAGGTTTACCATGGATTTAGATTTCAAAGAGCTTTCGAGTGATCAAAATATTGTTTCTCGTATGACAAAATTTGCTGAAGCTGTTGATCAAATACAAGAAGTACTGAAATTTGCAGAAAATCCAGAACTGTATGACGATCTTTCAAATGCAGAAAAAATTAAATTCAATCTTCTAATGTCATTCAGTTTAAACAGTTTATTC
Organism: Megastigmus dorsalis; assembly: GCA_900490025.1. Taxonomy (NCBI): domain Eukaryota; kingdom Metazoa; phylum Arthropoda; class Insecta; order Hymenoptera; family Megastigmidae; genus Megastigmus; species Megastigmus dorsalis. Next base: position 101,303 of record UELU01144706.1, read on the forward strand.
TGGATGTATTTAAGAGCAGAAGGTAATTTACTTTTTTATAATAATTAGTCAAAATTTTTTAATAGCGAGTAAAGATAATTTAAAGCTTTACCTATTAGAAGTATGATAACAAATTACTATAGACGTAATTATTCAAAAATTTTGTTTAGGAATCGATCCCACTAAACATCAAATCAAGGCAGAAAATGAACGCCTAAAGCAGTCGATGGCCCGAGCTAAACAAATTCATGACAGAAACACAATAATGCCAAGGATAAATAGGGATGCTGCACAAAGATTTATAAGAAGTGGATTATGGGTTCCAGTATCAAGGGCAGAAAGCTCAAATGAAAATAATGAAAGCGGAGAAAACTGGGATAGATAATTTCAATCTTTTTATACCACTTAAATTTAATGCTATTTATAAATTTTATATTGTATATGTAAAAATTAACACAATTTATGTAACGCATCAATAAAAAAGAAATATCTTATTTTATTCAAAATGCATTTTTACTTCAAAATAAAAGAATCTATTCTTGTACTAAAGTGCTCAAAACTATTTCCAGGTAATTAATGTGAACAATTGGCACAGTTTGGTAAAATTCTGTGCAGTTTGGCATAACTTAGTAAAGAAGATAATGTAAATATGTTGCACATCTTCCTTCTCTTTAAAATTATTACTGATAGAAAAATTGGAAGTAATAGATAAATATGAATTTGTGTTATTTGTGATCTTTTCAGTAAAGACTTTACTGCATAATTAATTATATTTAAAACAATATTTTCATGTAGATATAATAAAAATTATTTTTTTGTTATTTATACTTGATGAAAGTAACGTGTAAAATAAAGCTCATATCTACAAGAGCAAAGCAAATATCTAAAAATACTTACTTATTTATTTTTAATTATTCGTGTATACAAGTTTGAACTTGGTACCATGTCTATATACCTATATAGAGTCGTATAGAGATTAAGGAATGTGGCGCTAGAGTAGATTTTTTTAATTCTGTCTGAGTCCTGGGATGGTCTGTGGTCTGTCGATTGTACGACGCCTGGTACTAGTGTATTTTTTGACGCATTAATATTTTCGGTGTGTACCTTTCCTAGAAAATTGTCTTAAAAAACATCTCATGTAAAATTTTGGAATTAGTAACGTGCATCACTTGTAAGTAATCTCTAATTTATAGCATTAAATGCAGATTTATCCAAATATGAAGTATTTAAATAACTGCTTAAAGGTTATGCATATCATCAGATAACATAGTTAATATATAGATATTTAATCAATAATATTTGTGTATTTATATCATGGAATTATGTAAAGATTTTTTGTAACAAGCTGTAGATTACATATTTTGTAAAACGTAAAAACTATAAGTACTTTTATGTATAAAATTGAAAATGATGAAATCTTAAATATTTTTGATGATATTTAATAAGTGTTTGTTTTATTAATGACAGATTTGTAATATATCGTAGGCAAGATGTTCCTTAGCAGATATGCACGTACATTATTGTATAAACCAGGATTTAATCGTTTTAAAATAACCACTGCATACGATTTCAACAAGTGCAACAATGCAATATCATGCGTTTATCAAGAACAACATCGGAATTTTAAGAACTTTGGCCATAAGCGTGAGATGGCACCAAAATGGACCTCCAGATTTGGGTTCGCATTGCTCACAGTTACAATGCTTTCAATGCTTGATTGGCATAGGTAATTTTTTTACAATACTTATTCTTAACAAAAATAATTTTTTATTTTTTTATGTCAAATACCTAATGTAATTTTTTTAAAATGTACAAATAAATCATTTTTCTCAAGAATAATCAATTTTTAATTTTTTTATTTTATTATCAATTTATTTTTAATAAATCATTTATTTCAGAATCAAGTCATATATATTTCCTTCTGTTGAGGCTGCTGAAAAAATCCAACAAAATGAAGATGAGGAAGAAACAAAATCTGAAGGAGAATTGGAAGAAGATGATAAGAAGAAAAACAAGAAGGACCGTGGATTTCGAGACAGAAAGGTTAAAGCGTGCATGTTGTTTAGTTGATCTTATTCGTTATGCTTTAATTTATAGACACATAATTTACAGTTTTTAGTAATTTGTAAAATAATATTCGATAAAAATTTATAATTTTGTCATAAGTATTACTTATTTATAATAAAGTATGGAAAATTTTTAAAATTTATGTTTCAATTTGATTGCATAAAAATTGATAAGGAACAAGTTTCAAAGTACTTTTAACAATAGTAGCTTTAATAAAACTCTTGGAGCGTTCTTACAGATAATAGAGTATGAAAATCGGATGCGTGCTTACTCAACTCCGGATAAAATTTTTCGTTATTTTGCTACAGTAAAAATCATTAGTCAGGATTATACTGAGACGTACATGACACCTGATGATTTTTTAAGAGCGATAACCCCAGGCATGAAACAGCCAGATGGTAAAGTTTGTTTACCACTATACTTGTATGTGCTTAATGAAAAACCGCACTGTGTATAACTGAATCGGTTATGCTACTGTTGATAACAATGGTGATCATGGGTTGTCTTCAATCTATTTTAACTATATTCTTTTAGGTTCTTTACTATTCAATTTTATTTCATGATTCTAACTTTACTTTCTTAAACTAACAACCAAAGGAAACACTATACGGAAATTTTATTTTAATAATTTCTTATTATTTATAATTTAAAACTTACTTTTTCATATTTGAGTACAATAAAATTGAAATATGATTTAATTGTTTATTTTTTAAATTTATTTAAAAAATTTCAGTATAGCTCTCCACTATTTTGATTTTTTTTATTTTTTATTTGCTTTTGCATTATACCTTTTGATTGATTTTGATTAATTTTTGTTTGTTTAAAATAATTTACATGTGTAAGTTTTGTATGAAGACTATCCCACTGATATGCAAGCTTGTTGCAAAATTTCAAACTTTACCTAGTATACAAATAGTCTAATTTTATTTGACGAGTTTCTTTCTCATTCAAATAAAATTGATCTGGTTATGGGTTTTAATTTCATGGGATACTTTATTATTTCAAAATTTAACTTTTCATTTTAACATAATATTCGAGATAACACAAGTAAATGTTGATACAGATAATCGAATACGAAAACCGTATAAGGCAATTTTCAACACCAGACAAAGTGTTTCGATATTTTGCAACACTTGAAGTCATAAGTCCAGTGAATGGTTCGCATGAGGTGTTGATGACTCCAGATGATTTTTTAAGGTCACTGACACCTGGTGTCTTACAGCCAAAGGGTAATTTTTCAAGCATTAATTAGTAATTTTTGGTGATGATTTTTGGTAGTTCCTTTTTGAACAAATGATTTTTTAAAAGAATTTTTTGTTAATATAACTTAAACATAAAAAATTATTTTTTCAGATATAGAATAAGTCATTTTGCATGAAATAGCATGATAAATTTGGTTTGCTTCTAATTTGCTGAATGAAAAAATTCTCTTCTGATGCTAATTACTGCTTCGGAATGAAAACGATTTATGTGCATGAGTTTCTTGAGAAATTATCTTCTTAAAATTCAATACTTTATAATGTAATTGATGTGTAAGATCAGTTTTATCAATGTGCTTTGTACTTTTGTGAACTTTTTACTATATATAAGTATGTTATAGGTTTAGGATTAGATAAATTCAAGCGATATGATCCCAAGGTAAATATAAAAGTGCATAAAGTAATTGATATTTGAAAACAAATTTGAATATTTACCACATTTTTCTTTTATCAGACTGTACACACAAAGTTGGAGTTAGAATTGAATGAAAATAGTATCTTCTACAAACTTGGGAGTTATGGTCTTATAACATTTTCAGACTATATATTTTTACTCACTGTTTTATCAAGTGAGTTCTAAAATTACTTTTTGCAATTTTAAAATAATAAATTAAAAACTAATGTTTTATTTTTATCTTAGCATCTCGTCGACACTTTGAAATAGCGTTCAGAATGTTCGATGTAAATGGTGATGGAGATGTAGATTTCGAAGAATTCAACAAGGTATCTAATTTAATTCGGCAACAAAGCAGTATTGGAAATCGTCATAGAGATCATGCTGCCACAGGAAATACATTTAAGGTACTGTATTATTTGATATTAACTAAAATAAGTATTTAGTTTTGGTTAGTTCTATAATTTCAGATATTAAATTTTTCAGGGTGTCAATTCAGCGCTAATGACTTATTTCTTTGGGCCTGATTTAAAACAAAAACTGAAGATTGAGAAATTCTTAGATTTTCAAGAACAATTGCAGCGTGAAATATTAAGTCTCGAAGTAAGCTACTTTTATTTTTATTGTATTGATGTTCTGATTAAGTAGGTATATTATTATTAATAAATTCTCGGTTTTTTAGTTTGAGCGTAAGCACCCGGATGAAAATGGCTATATCAGCGAAATTGCTTTTACCGAGTTACTTTTAGCTTATGCCGGTTTTTCAGAAAAGAAAAAAACTCGCATAATTAAATGCGTTAAGCAAGCGTAAGTTACAAAAAAATTTATTATTCATGAAATTTATTACAGTATAAAATTATAAAATTAATTGTACAATTAATTATATCATTTTCTATTATTTATATCACTAAATTATAATTTAAACACATTAAGTACATTAATATAATTTTTATGTTTTAGCTTCAAAAATTGCTCCGAGGGTATACATAAAGACGATTATCTGAAATTCTTTCACTTTTTAAGTAATATCAATGACGTTGACACTGCATTGACATTTTACCATATAGCTGGAGCCTCGATCGATCCAGGTATAATTTGTAAAACAGCAATATGAAATAAGATAGATTGTTTTATATATACATATATAGTTTGTTCATTATAATAATTTAAAGAATTTATAAACATTTACAATTCAAGGACCGCTTTAAAAATAAATTAAATTGAAAATTTCTTTTTCCACCCCATTATATATATTGCAAGTAGTAATTTTTATTTTTAAATTTAATTTAAGTTTATGCATAAATTGATAATTTATAAATCACTCAACAATGTAAAATAATATAAAATAATTGAAATTTTATTAAAACAGTGTATTGAAATTTCTTGTACCAATAAAATAAAGCTTATAAATTATCAGAAATTAAATAAAATTGTATCAAATTAGAATTAATAAATATCATTTTATAAAAACTGTTATGTAATCGATCGGAAAGTAAATTATTAAATACGTTTTTGTTACAGCTACATTAAAGCACGTTGCAAAAACTGTATCGCACGTTGACTTGACCGATCACATCATAAAAGTTGTTTACACCATCTTTGACGAAAATAGTAAGTATAATTCTTTTAAATTTATATCAATGCGTCCTACAGTAGCTAAAAATAAATTATACTTTCAGTGGATGGCCAGCTGAGTAATCGGGAGTTTGTTGCTGTGATGAAGAATCGAGCGCTTCGAGGCTTAGAAAAACCTAAAGATACCGGTTTCGTTAAACTTTTACAATCTATAATTAAGTGCGCGAGAAATAATTATAACGCCGCTTGAATTGAGCTAACTGCTAAGAATTTGAGTGTTTTTTGGATTCCTATTAGAAACTATGCTCAAAACTACGTTAACACGTTACGTTAATGTTGTAATAGCGTTCTGTTAATTTTATTTAATTCACACTGTAATATATCACCAAGTACTTAAGTTATTTAAATACCTCATAAGTAGACTAATTTTTATAAGATTAGTAAACTTTCAAATACTTTATGCTTGTTATGAATAAAACTAATCTGTCTTCTTAAAAATGTTGTTTTTCATTTATTGCTTAGTATTAAAAAAGTTATGAATTACGTTGAAAGGAGGTCGTAGACAAAAGGTTTTTGCCGCGACAAATCACTTTCACATGAGAGTGTTCGATGAAGCGTAGCTTGAACAAAAAGGTTTGGCTTGGCAAGACGTCGCCACCTACTTTATATAGTTTAGTGTTACACCTTAGTTGGAGGCAGCAACATGTCAAATATACCTACTTATGTTTATTATAATAAGTGTATTTTATTTTACATTATTTGTGTAAGTAGTTTAATTTATTTTGTAACAGGTGCTAGAATTAGTCTTGAAAGTCTCACTGAACATCTTCAAAGCCCAGGTATAGTTGCAAAATTATGGATAGTTTCATTATTTATTATTTAATGCATGATTTTTTTTATTTATTTCAAAGTACCTTCAACCTTTTGTTTATCAATGAGTAATTTTTATGAGGTTTTCATAAAATTGAACCAGGAGACTTGTGAGATTGACGTATTAAGATATAAATTTGTAGTTAGTAATTTTTTATAACTTATAAATATTAAAAATGTATCTGCATTTTTTTATGAATTCACTAAATTTTTCAATCTATTTCTAATAATTGTTGGTAGCTGGATGCAATAATCTGTTTAGCGTTCGAAAACGCGCAAAGGAACTGTCCGAATTTTCAAAGGTCTATCTCTTACTGAGGAGAATAAAGAGACGAATTTTTTCTCCAAAAGATTTTTTTTTCTCCATTTTCATTTTTAAGATACAAATTAAAAACCGAATAACGTTTTCGAACGCTAAGGGATATATGGCAACCGGCCCTTCAATTATATATATATATATATAGGCGGCACTAATAGGTATACATAAATAAACCTGGTTCTATTGCGTTAAATTATTTAATAAACCATTTTTTAGAATCAAAAATGTTGGAGGACATGAAAGTTCTTGCTAGCGAAGAAGAACCTGAACGTCCAAGAAAAGATTTGGTAGAAATTATTCAGAAAAGTCAATTTTTTCAGTAAGTTTTCTTATTTACGTAATATCTCGATGAATGTAACCATTATAAATCGAATTAAAAATTTTCAGAGACATTTTCTCTGAACAGCCTGATCCCATGACCATCCAGTTTGGCCATGTTTGCGAAAATCCCAATGAATGGGAACAGCGTTTCGAGCAGAGGGATTTCGATAAAAATCATTATCAAGGAAAGGTGTGTAATAGAGTAGAATAAAAAGAAAATTTAAGTATGTGTTTTATACTTGGACACTTTTAATAATAATGAGTGCTTTTATCTTCTTCACATAGATGAGATGGGGTAACAAAAACGGCGATTACGGCGAACATTATTGGGATTTGGGACACGCAGGATAAATACAGTATTACTTGATTTGCAAGATCGAATTACTTTTTACGTCTTACGCATAATTTTTTACATTTTTCAAAAATATATATATATATATTCTACGTGTAGCATTAGTAAAATAAAATATATTATTTCTACAAATAAATGTGTATATGTATAAATACCGATAACCGGATGTGTTTCTGAAATTAAATAATCAATACCTGTAATTGTAAGTAATATATGAAATTATTGTATTTGAAGAATTTTATATATATAACATACACCTATATGCCATATTATTGACTGATGACTGAACATTGCTGGTAGTTCTTTTTGTTTAAATTTAGTCAGTTTGGATTTTTGGCATGATAGAGGGTAGCAGGTTATAGAGCAGCTACTTCATAAAAAATTCTCGTGATTATTTTTCTAAATTCGTAGTGAATTATTATTCAAAACCAAATCAAGATGAGTGCGATCGGCGATGTCTGTGCCCCTGATTGTGCCGTACTGGTACCTAATTTGAAAGTTCGAGGAGTAAAACTTGGAAAAGGGGTGCAAGAGCGGTTACAATCCGGTTAGTTTTCAGAATATTCCTAAAATAAACTGGGATCGCATTGGTTTAAAATAGAATCGTTCCAACGAAAATGACCGTTTCTCGGTTCCTTATAGAAGAAACCAAATGAAGTTATAGATTGTTATAGCCTTATCCTTGTTAAATACTCGGGAATTAAAATTAATATTGCCCATCTCAGATATCGAAGTACACGAGGAGAGCCTACGAGCTAAGGAAAGAGACTGGACGAAAAAGTTCGATTGTACCGATGAAATGCACACAAAAAATTTCCGCCTCACTATAAAAGAAGCCGAACTATTGTTGCAACCTCTTGAAGAATTTGCGCGCGGCGGTAATGAAGTTGCGTGTCCATCATATCGGAGCAAAGTATGAATTTTTACTATATTTTTAAATATATACATTTTATTTTTGTCTTGCTTAAAATCATGTTTGTACGCGAGTGAAAGTGGCATAATGAAAATTAAAATTAACATACATTAATTGGTTCGATAAGAAACGTAACGTTAACAACAGGTGTTGAACTGTTTACAAGACCACAAAGAAGACAGTTTCAATTGCAACAGGGTAGTCGAGCGATTTTCGCAATGCGTCGACGACCTGATGATGGAGAACAGTCGCAATCATTACGGGAACTCGAAGAAGCCCACGTACACGCAAAAGTATCAGCATCTCCGGGAAGAAATGTAAATTTTAATGCTCAAGTGAGTCGACATGCTTGCTTAGAATGTGTATGTACATATGCAGTATGTTTGCTATTTTTTATCCCTTGTTACACATCTTCCTTTTTTTTAGTATTTATTAATTTTTTTAGTATTCTGTAACGTCTTTTCCTACAAGTATATTTATTTTATAAAATCGATATTTTCTTTTTTATAGAATGTTGCGATGGAAACTATAGTATATTTATATTGTGAAATGTGCATCGGTTTCGTAAAGATTATATGTTTACGTATATATATAAAAAATGTAAAACAGTTTTGAAATAATAGTAGGTTCCACTCGCAAAGTGATTAATAAATCAAGCGTTTTATTGCATAGAATTAAGCGTCATTTTTCCGAAATTGATTTAGTAAATATTTCAATTAAAAGGATGAAACGGAAAATAAAGAAGGCGAACAATGCACCGACCGCATAAAACTTATGGCAATTCGCAATAACATTATCCCCATAAATTAAAGCAAGTTTGGAAAAATTGAAATGTCGCACGTAAATTTCACCGGTGAAAAAATTTCAAATGCCATAGTATAGCATGCGGTCAATCTTTGTCAGTCGTTTCGGGGGGGTACAGGCGACACTTTTTGTTTATTTTGATTCATGCTCCCTTCGGCATTTATAACGGCGTATTAATGTTATATATCTCACGGGTGCACACACACACACACACACATATATATATATATATGTGTGTATAACCATATCGCGAGGCGGGTGTGACTCTCTGATCGATAGGTTCGGCCATGTGCACGAAGCTCGCCTATCAATCGAGCAGTAATTTTCGACACGCGGCCGGCTATTCAATTTTACCCCCAAGCGCGAAGGAAAAAAAAGAAGCATAGCGGCAAACGTCGAAAAAAGTTGAGAGAGAGAGAGAGAGAGAGAGAGAGAGAGCCAATACGTTCTCGGTCGGCAAAATTATTGCGCGCGTGCGGACGTTAATACGTCGTTTCCCGACAATAACCGATAGAGACGTTACACATATTTCAAACTGCATATATCCGCCGAATACTGCGGACCCTCCGCTCCGGCATGTGTAAAACAACAAACGGCAAAATTGCATTCCTATAACTGCAGGTATAGAGCAACCGACGGGCGGTTTATCATTGCTCGAAAGGGGAGTGTGTGTTTTTTTTTCTTTTTTGAATTGCAGAAGGTCTCGGATATGGGTTGTGCGGGCAGAGGGCGCAAGGTTACGTTTGTAGATAGGTGGGTTATACCGTATGTGAGCGCGCGCGCGGTATAAATCGCGATGCCGAGGGCAAATTTATGGAAGCTGCCGTTTGCGCGGGGCGAGCGACGTTTTTTTTTCCTCCTCGCTGCCGCTGCAGTTGCCTTGTTATTACGAATGCGCACTTTCTCGCACGACTGACGCTGCGTCGGCTGGCTGCTCGTGAAATGTGGTCGTCTGATAAGCGCTTTGTGTAAAGTATGTCGATATATATAGGTACCTGCTTCATTTCGGACTCCTCGGCGGTAATGCACTTTTGTTGTATCGGGCATACTTTTCAATCGTGTGTATTCTGTATATAAATTCTATTTTACATTCGTTTCGCCATAAATATGAATGATTGTAATTTGCTGAGCTTTTTGGAAATACAGCGTATCTCGTACGCGCGAGTACTTTTTATTATTCTATTTTAACGACTGTTATATTTTGTCACGAATTCAAATATGGACTGGTCACTGGACTAACGCGCGTTGCACTGTCAGCGTGTACATAAATTTTTTATCGCGTTCATGCAATACCAGAATATCCTACATATTTACCAATTTTTTTTTTATAATATTCATATTTATACAATAAATAATTTTTTTTCGACTAAAATAATGTGTCTTAAGTTTGAATATTTTACATTACATTCAGTTACCGTTACATATATAAATAATTACATTGTCATAAAGAACTGTTATACTTCGAGGGACGCTTCGGGTTTCCATCTCGTGTATTTAAGATACCTATTTCGTAGACAAATAAAGAGAAGTTAAATGTTGATATAATGTTGCATCTGCGGGAATATACATTTGTCAGAATGCATACTTTTATTTACATACGCGAATGCTGTATGTATATCATACTCATTTATCGACCTCATCGTATTCACCACTGATTGTTTGCATACAACTTTTGTAGAAGATAAATCGGGTAATCATATTTCATGCAGTATTTATTATACAAATAAGTATTAAAAATTTCAAGTAGTGTATAACTGGTTATAAATTTTTTCAACATGTTGGGTTCAAAAATTGTCACTAGATGTCACTGTGACAGCGTTAGATTAGATCTAACTGAATTTATATAGATTTCTTTTATTTATTTGTTGATTTCTAGCCAATATCGTTCGAACATGTAAGTATTTTTTGTAAAAACGGGTGGACAAGATCGGCCAGTGCTGTCACAGCATTTCAAAAACTACCTATTGTACAACGCAGTTTATTCTTCGAATTTATTTCTGAAACTTGTTAAAAGTATTTTTCGAATTTGGTGCAACGTTATACAATATTAAATAAGAAAATAAAAATAGATGTTTTTTTTTCTACAATTTTAACTATTATTTGGTGGAGATTATTAAAAAATAATAGCACTGTATGCAATTCATTGAAACCAAAAAGATTTTATAATTTTTGTGATAATACGACATGAAATGCGATTTTTTACTTGCATTTTTAACGTATTATAACTTTTTTCTGTGTCATTTACAACAGAGAATGAATATGAATATTAATGTTTCAATCGAAAACTAGAAAATAGCTTACGACCTACTTATTCTATGTCTTTATATAACAACTTTCTCTTTAAAGAACTGGCCGTAGAGTATATATAAGTATATGCTTTAAATAGTATATATTACAATACTGTTTGAAAAAGAATTGTCTCATTGTTTTAGCGCCGACTATTTCTGCATAAAACTCGAATAAGTAATACACCAATGTTGATTAGGTATTTCTCGATAATATAATTTAAATTTTTCTCCACTCGCGTCAAAACAATATATAGGATACACGCATGAACACATACGGTCGTACGACTGTAGTAGGCGCGAGGGTAGGCGGATACATCGTCAAACTTGTCACTTATGCGGCATTAACACTGCTTCATTCGGTCGCGCCTCCGTATCTCTCTCCGGTGGTGATGCTGGGGCTGCCTGTGCAGTGTGTCTCCGACAAAGCAGATCATATTCGGAACGACGACGAGGACGAGGACGAGGACGAGAAGGAGGAGGAGGAGTACGGGGCGATGTGCCTCTGGCCCTGTCCTATCGACTTCGCATTAAGTGTACATTATGTATAGGTAGAGGCTGGCACGGCTGTGTCGGCCGCCACCGAGCGAGCGACCGAGTGACTCTATGTGTGTATACACGCTAAAAGCCCTGTCGGCTGCGCTTTAGGAGTAGATTGTTGTGTGGCCCACGGCCTCTTCCTCTCTCCTTCCTTCTCTGCACACTCCGCACACACATATATGTATATATATATATATACGAACAGCGCACGTGTGTGTATTCAACTTGTCCTTCGTCGACCTAGTCGCCGTTAAAATGTTTGGCTGTGTATGCAACATCGGAATAAGTGGGCATGAAGATTGCACGAGTCGGACGAGGTGTTTCGGTACTATGCAGGTTTTTTTTCTTTTAAATTTTGGTTAAGTGCGAAATTGGATAGAAGCAATATAATAATATGTATTGTCAAGTACCTATATGGTGATTTTCATATTGAAAAAATTCAGCTGAAGATTAATTTGAGAAACTGCGTTTATGCAACAGAGAAATCCAGTTTGAGTGAGCAGGGAATTAAGTTAAAAGTTGAGCTTTAACCTTTTTTTAAACATATAAGCAGCTGGATTTAGCTGAATTATAGTGGAAAAGAGGATGCCCATACTTGCCCCCGACAAAATTTGCAATGGAAATGTATGAAGCTTATAATACCATTATATCTTTTAATGTATAAAAAGATAATAGAAATATTTGGAAAATTATTGATTGTACCCTATTGTTTAACACATGGGAGTAGAAACAGACGATATTAGTAAAACATTGAATTACTTTCCTTTCGACTAAAGGATTTAATTTTTGAAAAATATGAAAGACAAATCAAAAGTTCTTTTCATTGACTTCGGCTTACTATATATATATATATAGTACGAAACTTAATTGCGAGATCTCCGCTTTTACAAATTGAAAGACTTGCGGAAGTAAAAAGTTGGAAAAAGTGTAACTCGTTTCATTTTTTCCCACGAATTTTTCTTTCATCAAATCCCAAAGAGCGGCACCCAAGTAGCAAAAGTATTAAAACAGCGATTTACAGTAAGACGAATGTGAGAACGCAATTGAAAAAATTTAATTGCAACATTGACCAAGTCCAATGAATACTGAATTTTTTTACTATGTACCAGAATGGCGCAACGGAGAAAAGTTCACTGGTAATAGTGATTTGAATTCAATGAATTAATCCAAATCGGCTTCTACAACTGCTAAATCCCATCGTCGGCGATTCTGTAAGCGACGATACATTATTTAGCTTAATGCAGTTGACTTTAGGAAGCGCGCGCTGGCTGCACTGTGCCTGTTTTCCCAGCTTTAAAAGTTCGCTCTCGCGACGATAAATATTCTAGCCTGCGCGCGACATTCGATCGCCTCATCCAGACAGTTTGTAAGCTGAAAAACCTCGGAAAAGCGGTCGATGAAAGTAAAAAAGTCTTTGGTCATTTGGAGCAACTTTAAGATGGCCTCGAAATTTTCTTGCTTTACCCGTTTTTACCGTATGGGTGTCATATAATATCTGCAGCAGTAACTTTTTCTAAACTTTGCTTTATTACCTTTTTATAACAGCATGATTTAATAGAAATTTATTTTTCATTCTTTTGTAAAATTAAACAATAAATTTTTACTATTTGCATTCAATATAATAGTCGGTAAGACAAATAATTTGGTTTTATAGACTTTATTTTAATCCATGTTACATTAAGAGAAGTGTTGTTCATGGATTGAAAATATTCTGCAAAAAGGAATTCAGTAATAGCTAAGTAATTAAAATTAACAAATATCTTTATCGTAGGCAGACTCATCGCTTCAACCTACAAAGGTGAGGTCTCATCTGTAAACTCTTCCGGCTCCAAAAAAGTTACTATTACAGGAAAAGACAGAATAACTGTTAATAAAATTTTAAGAAATCCCCTCTTTTCTGAACACAACATTCGCTTTTCTATTCCCTCCCACCGCTTGAGTAGATAAGCAATTATCAGATATGTTTCTCTGGATCTCTCTGAATCTGACATCGTTTCAGAACTGTCTTAATCCACTTCCATCATCGACGCTGAAAGGGTCAACCGAAGAGCTCCCGCAACCAACCACCATTCCTCTCTCCTTCGAAAACAGTTCTGCTTACCTTTGAAGGGCAAATGCTTCCCCAATATGTTAATTTACTTTGTGTAAGGCATGAATTAGAAGTATACATCACCCCAATGAAAATGTGCTTCAACCTCAAGGCACAACGCCAAAGTAAACCTGTATGTGAAAGGTGTGGCAATTTCTCTGACAAGGTTGATGAATATTGCCCAAACGCTGAACGTAGTCCAATCTGTGTAAATTATGGCCGAAGCCATCTGCCGGACGACAAATCTTGCCCTGAGTGGCACTTTCAAAGAAAGGTTCGCACCTTGGCAGCTACTCACAACATCTCAGTCGCTGAAACCTTCTCATTCATCATGAAAACTGATCCTTTTCCTCACCCATCCCGCACCAACACGACTGGCCCTAAGAGCTCTCGCTTTCGAAAATTGCTACTACCCCTTTAGCTTTGCTTTCATTTTCTTAATTTATCTAGAAGAGAAATTGTCTCTTTTAACCGTATCCGTAGCAAACATTATAGCTTATCATATAGCCTTCACTGCAACAACCTTACGGATTCCCCAGAATGTCCTTGTGGAGAGGACATCGAAGATCTTAATCACATCTTTTGGGCTTGCCCTCACTTCAAATCCACCGTAAGAAACTCTAGAATAATCTCGCTAAATTCAAATAATCCCCCCCTTATTTATTATCTTGAAATTCCTCTATTCTCCCAGATCTGATTTTATTAAAATTCTACTTCGCTTCCTCTCAGCTTATAACTTCTCTATTTAAATTCTCTAATTTTTGTTTTCTTTTTAACAACTCTTCTCATTCATCTCGTTTTTGTACCTATCTTGTCAAGGGAATCCTGACCCTCTATTATGCTGGACATTAACTTTGTTTTTCATTTTCGAAAATTAAATTGATATGTTAAATGTAACATTGATTATATATACTTATTATACTTATTGTAGAATATGTATAGCTGTAGGTATACGAAAGGTGGTCGTTGTGTTGCCCTAATTACCAGCTTTTAGAAATTGTTTTACTATCAGACGAAAATCATTCTAAAGTTACTGTAAACATTGCAGATGATAGTTTCAGTAGATTATGTTAGAGTTATTGTCGAAATTAATTAAAAGAGAATGTAAAATTGAAATAAGTTAAACAGTAAATTGGAGCATTAAATGGTTAAGAATATAAGAGAACATATAATTCAAAGGTTGAAAATAGGTATTTCACATGTAAGGTAAGCTCTGTTCCTCATGCGCGAACTGCGAACAGATAACACGCCCCGCGAATCGTATATTCTATCCCCAGGTACATAAACACGCAGCTCAGTCAAGAAGTAGCGAAGACCCTTTACTCAACGGCTACATTCCTCTGCATTTAATCGCCTTCGCACATATAGAAACAGTAATACTTGCAACAGATACACACGCACGTAGAACGCAACGGGAGGGAAAGACGAAAACACCTGGAGCTTTCGTTGTCCCTCCACCGTTACAGTGCCAATTTATGCGCGCACGAAAGACGGCGACGTCGAGCATTCCATCATCAAATTTTCGTGTACCATATCTACGTATGCGATATGACGTTTACGGAACTGTTCAAGAGAGCGAGAGAGAGAGAGAGAGAGAGAGAGAGAGACAGAGAGAGAGAGAGAGAGAGAGAGAGAGAAGCCGGAAGGAGAAAATTCAGACGCTTCGGTAGTCGTGCGCTCGAGCGGGTGCGCCTTTTTCGTGGTAACATATATATATATATATATGTGTGTATATACGGTATATGGAGGGAGGAAAGTTTTACGTACGAAATTAAGGTGAGTTTTACGGTGCGCCAATGCCGTTTGACTGCTTCCCCTCCTCCGTCCTTCTCAGCCTCGTAAAATCGTTGAGCTCGATGAGGAGGTTCTGTATTCGTTCATGGTTACGATTTTGAGTCAAGTGATAGAGATGGGGAGTTTGTCGATAAACAGTTGAGGCTGAGAGAGGCAAATAAAGTATAAAAGGATGATGCGCCGCGGGAGAAGGTCAATAGGTGCTGTTTTAGTTTTTTTTACGAGGTGACCCAAATGTTTGAAGGGGCGGTTGGGGTGGGGTGAGTTTGCGAGGGATGACAGTTTCGTAATTGACTTTGAAAAGAATGTGGATACCAAGAACATTGATTATAATCATGAACGATCAGCGGGTTACAGGAACAAAAAGAGCTCGTAGATACTTGCGCCAAAGTTAATATACACAATATCGAGCCAACAATCAGCCCTCGAAAATCGTATAGAAGAAAATAGAAATTCGTATGGATACGTGTACGACTGACGAAGCGTGCAAATCCCTTATAGCCGTGTACAGATTTCCCTAGCCGCACGCATATGATGATGGCGATGATGATGATGATGATGATCGCGGGAGGAGGAGGTGGATAGGGACTTGATGCTCAATTAAGATCATAGACAGGCACGCGATTCCGAAACTAGTTACCAACTCATCAAACTTGAGAATCTGCACTCTCTGTGTGGGAGGCTTGGCAGCGCCAGTCGTATAAGCCCCAGCGCGCGTTTGTAACAATGGATTATGTGGGCGAAAAAGTCTTTGAGCTCCACAGACCGAAATTCCAAGATATGAGAGGCCGGTGCGAGTGCGAGAACGTTTGTAAGCGAAAACTTTTGGCCTGTCGAATGAATTTTTTTGAACTTTTTTTTTTCATTTGAAAACAGAGAGGATTTCTAGGGTGTAATGGAGTATTGGACTTTATGAATTTTTTCTACTTTTTATACTTTTCCAATTTATACTTTTATACTTTTTCGTTATTTTAGTCGATTGTAATTTTTGAAATGTATTTGAAATATGTTTTATGATATTTCTTAGATGTACATAAATTATATATGACAGTCGATGATGCTGGTTAAATTTAATGTTAGATCTAAGAGAGGGTAGAAATGTTTTCAATTTGATTCATACATCAGTTTGATTCGTAATTGAATGATTTTCCGTTTAAATGGCTCAAATACAAGATTGAAATAATAAATTAACCTGAAATAATAGCTCCATAATAATGATTAAAGTTATTTGAAATAACAAGAGATTCAATTAAAACTGAAAAAAAGTGGTTTAAGACTGTTAATTAACGATAAAACTACATATAAATTCATTAAATTTTATAAAACTTTTTATAAAAATGTAGGTCATACTAAATTTAAAACTTCAAAAGCCCGCTTAAATTTTTGCTTAATTGACACTGGTATTTAAGTCTCAAACCCTCCCCGCCTCCCCCCTCCAACAGCAACACACGATAAATCTTGGAAAACCCATATCCGCTACCAAATGAACTTCTCAACTAATGACGCCCTTGACATTCTTATCCATCGAATCTACACATCGTGAAAATCCATAATACGCCAGAATTTTCCAATTTATACGCGTAGCAGACCGGCTACATAATAAAGCCAACCGTATAGCACAACGACCATTGAAAACGTTAAACACGATTATGATCAAACGTCGAACGGCACATTATGTATACATAAAAGCGAGAGAGAGAATTGCAGCCTATATACATGCATATCGTGCAATTTAATAAAACAATACACACACACAAACACATCCAGTATTTTGTGCATGCATATTTCGATCCGTCAAAAGGCGAAGCGTCAACTGTCGCGCATATGCGCGTCACTGCCCCTCACCCTTGCTGCACGAGCTTACGTATATATACAATATAAGCGAGACTGCCGATCGAATAAAGCGCGTAAAGAATTTACGTGTACGCTACTGACGTGCGTTAGATATGTGTGTGTGTTACACTTTTAAGAAATTATAAAAAATTTCTAAAGCACGATAACTGACTTATCACAATGAATAGTTTAGAAAAGTGTATATTATATTGAATGGTTGCGTATCTCTCCCATGTTAAATACTGAAACTTCAAAGTGCCATAGAGAGAAAACCAGACACGAAATCGCTGAAATTTTGACAGAAGTAGCATGAAACCACTATATAGCCCTATGCTAAATTTTAAAGAAAACTAACAGAAACTGTTTACTCGATAGAAATGTACCTTAAGACAGAAAATCATTTTTTACGAATGTTAAATTGATGGACTTTTTAAGTATTGTAATATTTTAAATTAATATGAATTAATCCATTTTTAGAGAATTGAACGGTGTGAGCATAGTGCACCTGGAAATGAGTAAAGTTCAAGGATTGCGGTGCAACACAAAAGAAGCATGCTTAAGTTCACTTAATGGCTGCAGCGTACCTGAATAACGAAAGCTTTCTAATTATTAAAAATATCGCTCTCAACGGGATAAGCGAGCTACCTATTTTAACCGCGGCATAACAGTGCTTAAAAAAATGAGAGAAATTTTAATCGCTCTATTTACAATAAAGCTGCTGTTAGCATGGCTAACGGGACTTCCGATTTACGTGCCTAAGCCAGGCGTGTGCTTGTAAATGTTAACCTTTTCGCGGCAGCTATGTCGGTTATTTTTACAAACGAATGTACACCGTCATCTGGCTTAGCTTTATACCGCTCTGCACTAATTAAACTCTGAATATAAAGCGCAAAAAGTAAACAATATATTTTACAGATTAAACAGTACGGGTTAAGGGGATTTTCTTTGATAATTAAAACGATTTATCAGTACTTTTGCAGTTTAAAAGAAAACAGTGGAGTACTTTTAAATTGCTGATGAAAATTTTGCGTAAAAAATCAATATTCGTTAATAACGTGGATGGGATTTGATACCGCATGTCAATCCCTGCAATAGGATTTTATTAATAAAAGAAAAATCCTGCGGTACGGATAATCAAATAATTGTTTAATTTGACATGCGGAACTCGAACATTTTAAACGTGTTATCAAAAAGCTTATTTCAATAACACGTTATCCAGTAATTGAATTCTCATTATGAAAGATTTAAGGATGATCTGGCTATAGAATCAAATCCAAAGGTTAATCAAATTTCAAAATTAAGCTTTTATGATTTTAAAATATATTTTTATGCAGAACTATACTAGTATTGAAGATTGAAACCAGTTAAAATTGATTTAAATGTATTTGGCAGTATTTTTTGACTATATTAAAATTAATTTGGCAAACTTTTGGCTGCGAATTTGCCCTTTTTTACCATGTTAATTCTGAATTACTTCGTTTATAGCTTCACATACATTAATTTTTTTATCGTTGATACACGTTTAAAGTATAATTAGTTATTGCTATACAAAATTTCAAGTACTTGACTTTGTTTTTTCCTGAGTTTTTTCGATTATATGTGAATTTCGGTATCAAATCGATAACTTTTAAACGAGCTTCTCAATCCTTGTAAATTTTAGTGGGTGATCATGTATTGTTAAAATCTACTTAACTTTTTAATAAAAAGTCGAGCGCTCTAACCACTGAGCTAACGTCCGCGCTGCTTCTCTCCTCTTCAAATCGTCTCCATATCGTATCGTGCCAATTCGTCACGTCCCGTGACATTATTTACAAACTTTCAAGTGTGTGCCATCGTTATTTGCTAGCTTGAATTCTGCTTATACAATGCGTCTTTTTTCCAAGCTTAAGGTTCTTCACAGACATCCTAGTAATTGAGAGGATAAAATTAAGATTGCGAAATTGTTGCTCTATTTGGATAAACGATGTTTATTACATTCATTTATAAACTTTAGGATAGTTTTAATTGCCATAAATATGAAAATAACAATGCTTACATAATATTTTATATTACATAAGCTTATGAACCTGTATGTTTTCGATTTTCTGCAATAAATATCTGTACAATTAGTTAGGCTACCCCGTTTTTTATTGAACTACCAGAAAGTTTAATTCTTCAACTTGCATACCCTACTTTTATATTATTCTATGCAGTGTTCTGTTAAGTAACGTGTTAATAATAGTGCTCGAAATAGTGCGTTACCCTACAACTCCACGTATACCCCATGCAAAACAAAGGAACTATAAGTAATTTTTTCGTCACCTAAATAATAGTTGGCTGACATCGTCACGTCTGGATACAAGCTCGCAAATACATTCTACTCTACGAGCGTATTCGTGCAAATTTACAAATTGCCATAAGGCTAAAATGGTCGTAGCGCAAATAAGCTTAATCATCGAATCAAAATCGAATCTCTCTGCTTATATTTGTCTGTTTATCCGTGCGCCTCGCCACCTCTTTTACCATCATTCGTCGTGCTCCTCGTTCATATATGCACAACTCTTTATCGCGGCTGCGCGTACTCATACGTTGTCAATACAAACTATGTTTTACACAGGACAGACTCGATCGTATTTTCGATATAATTGAATTATTATCAAATTGAGAAAACGTTCGTAATAAATTCATACTCACAAAATTTTACGCTCGTCTTACGAATCAGTTAAAATTAAAAGTTACTATTAATATTAACTATTAATTTTATCCTCTGAAACAGAAAAATCTGCAGAAAACATAATTTAATAACTTCTAATTTTAACCGATTCGTAAGATGACCGCAAAATTTGTGAGTAATTGAAAGCTCGTTTGCATTGACTATGAAAAGCTCTTATTATTTAGTTGTAGAGGTAACGACTACTAGAATTGATTATGTACACTCGATTACCGATATCGTGACTATACTAAGATACAATGCTAGCTGGAAAACGTAGTATATAAATTATGTAAATGTAACGTTTTTTTTTTACAGTAACTTTTTCACTTGAAAAACGTCATAGCAATAATTCATATTTCCTGAGTTACCTGCACGAACTCTCATAACTGCACGCGCATCGCACGACAAACTCGTACATATACACAAACACAATTTGATAATGCAAAATATTATCGTGCATCTACTTCATGTACGCATTAGTGGAAGAGCGTGTAACGCATGTCAAAAGATGCTTGATAATACGATGTATATTCATTCATGAATAATGGCCGCAAAATCAAACTGAAAAATGAGTTATTTTTTTTTAATCAATGATCTATGCACATGCGAGCTGTTCAGACATTTTAGCCACGAGTCGTAAATTATGTTTAGAATCGGACGAAATTGCAGTATCATCTAATCGATGCAGTACGCGGCTAAATTTGCGAAGGAAGGCACTCGCATCATTAGTGCGAGTCTGGAATTAATTTGCGCAACAAACAATATCGCGGAAAATTGCACAGCAACAGCGTGTGCCTGGTGCAGTTTGCGGTGTCGAGGAGAGATCCAATCGTGCGACGACTCGATTTGAACTCGTAATGCCGACAACTTTCGGTGCTGCTGCAGCATCCCAGCATCCCATGGGATATAATTAGCCCAAGATGTATACACATGAACTGGTACGTTTACTTTGCAGTGCGTCGTTATGTTTGAGTGTAGGAGAAAAGGTGACTGTCAATGGAGCTTCTTGTGTTTACTCGTTCGGTGCTGACGTAAATGTCTGATGATGACCGAATATGATAAAACGATATTTTCAGGTTTCTAATGTACTGGAATCATCTGTATTAATAATTTTGTTCAAGTCTTGTAGGTTTTTCAAAATACGGCCATCTTAAAAGAGCTTTGTCGACGCCAAACAATAAATGAACTGCTAATAATTTTTATCGAAGTGATCCATTTCTTAGTCGAAAATATTCATAAACTCCACCATGCCGGTATAAGATTTACGAGGTGACACTTTCCCTTTATATAACAATATGACAGTCAACAAAGCATATAATTTGATTTGCGACACACAATTTACCAAAATTATCCGCCCTATTCATTTCGCACCCTTGCAGCTCGTTCCTCGGTGTATAATCGTGAATATCCACCCGTTATAGATCGGCTCTTTTCCACGGTAATTACGGATGCGCAGCTCGATGGTTCGCGGAAACTCGTAGTAATGCGCGTAGAAGCGAGTCGCGAGCTTTAAAAGTATAATATAGACTTATAAGGGCAAGTGGCGTGCGTTGTATCGACGATGACGACGGCTAACTTTCTTGGCTACGGTCCAAATGAAAAACTTTTCGCGCCTGTGTGTAAATCTGGGCTCTCGACCCCCCGTGGATGAAAATTGTGTCTAAGAAATTCGTGTTTATGACACTTTCGCGGGGCTTTAACGTTCCTGTATGTTTGATGAGCTTGAGCGCTCGAGATGCGGTCTCTGACATACTTCGTGTTACGACTGTAATGGGAATTTATTAGCGAAAGATAGCTGTTTGCGGTTGTGGTCTTAGATAAGCGATGTCTCTTCAACTTGAATTCTTAAGCTGTTTGTATTTGTATCGATTTGATTTTCAAATTTTAATCAAGTTTATCGTGAAATATGTGCTTAATATTAAAAATACTTTGTCAAAATTCTTAATAGCCATGCAAATAGCAAATTTGATGATTATTAATATACTTTATTATGCTGTTTTTACACTTAGTTATCGTGCGCACATCATTAAAGCAATTATTAATTAATATATAGGGAATTAAATGCTATTTATTTATTTGATTTGATGATGAATCGTGAACTAAATGTTTCAGAAAACTTAATTGGTTTTAATGCGTGACGAGAATACAAAATGACTGTGTCCCAGAAACTCTTAGCGGAAATATATATTAAACGAGTTATTAAAGAGTTTCGTAGGGACTGCCAAAGAAATTTTATCACTCTCTCCCAGAGGCTCGTCCCTTACGCCTTACAGGACAAACTTTTGAAAAATATTGAAATTCATTACAGTGATTTCAATATAAGGTCTTGCTAGCACGATAAATATATGCCGGTCGAGCAAAATTGATCATTGAAACTTTTCTTGTATAATCTTCATCGATTTAACAGCTGGAGTAACATATCTATATCATTCTATACATCACGCTAAAATTATATGATTTTTCATGGCAGATAGCTGAGTTGGTTGACATGTATATTTTGAAAATTTTATTTATAACGCGTATAGACTATAAAACTATAAAACTATGACGATTATACGATTATAAAATTATTAAATATAGTATACTTATACTTTTCATTCTTTCTTTCTTTATTGGCTGTGGAATCCATATTAGCGGATCTCCGAATTGACACCAATCGTGCGTCAAAATATGCATACACGTTTTACCTGAGATTTACATATTTTTATACACCTGAGAATAAAATGCATTTGACAATAAGCGCAAAACTTTGGTACTCACATTGCGTTCATTTTGTGCCAATGATCAAAATTAAAAATTACGATCAACCGCAACGGTCCGGTACGAAAAAAAAAAAGAAAAGATTTCAATGATAAATTATTATCATTTTCAGCGGTGGTCAAGCTTTTATACGCATAAATCGCAAATACCATATAATGCGCATTACATTATACATACAATCGACATACCGGTGGCGAAACAAATAACGAGACATGATTGAAATTAACGACTTTATATACGTGGAATCGCGGCCGTTTAATAGTTCGGCACCATTTGCTGCTTACGCTTGATTCTCAAAACATCATATACACACATGCGCACGTATCTGCATGATTGCCGAATGGTTGTATGCGTTGGCGCAATCACTCGTTATCCGAATCAGGCAACCTCCCAGTGTGACTTTGCCTCGCCTCTACCGCGTAAAATGTGTTCGCGAAATGCGTATACATAATAACGGAGTTTACACGTCGCGTGCTTACTCTCCCATCTAGTTGTATATACATAGATACTATGCGCATTCGAGTAGTTGTTTACACGCGACAAACATCATTGCATGCGCTTCGACGTTCGGCATCCGCGTATAATATATATAAATGCCGCGAGCATGCGATTTCCTTCGCGGCCGAATAAAAAGCCGTACAAATATTGCGAAAGATATTAATACCGTGTGTTTTACGTACGTTCCCTGCTTTAATTAGTCATGGCGCAGGTTTGTAATCGTATTCTGGAGCATGCTCGATGTTTTGCATTCTGGCATGACACTGTAATATCAATGACGCTGTGCTCTGATTAACAGTTTTAATAATTTATATTGTTATTCGCGACGGTGCGAGCGTAAAAAATCGACTGCATTATTATTATTGATTGCTAATTGTGAGAGAAGAATGCAAAATGCAAATTAGATTGATGCCGCTGAGTTCTCGTTTTGCGTACGCGTGAATAATGAAATTGATATCATCCCACACTTTTTGTATGATTTTATTGCCTAGATATTCTGCAGTGATGACAATGTAGTTATAGAAATTTTGACCAATAAACTACAAATTTACGAGAACGGATATGAGTACCGGTAGTCGTTCTGCCTATATTTCAACGAAATTGAATAATTATTTCGTTCTATAGGTGCAATCATTCACTTTTATTGTGTATTTATACTGCTATTATTGCATGTATAATTGTTTATACTAATGAAATGTAAAGCAAAACACGGGATTTAATGAAATATTCGTTATATTATATTATACGTTAGCAAATATATTCAATAATTGCATAGAGAAATCAATATGGCCAGATGCACTCAAAATTGCCGAAGTAATCCCTATATATTTAAGACTGGCAAAAAACATGAAATTGAAAATTATAGACCAATATCTTTAATATCAAATATTGCTAAAATCTTCGAGAAAATAATTTGTAATAGATTGTAATAGATGACTTTATAACAAAAAGCAAAATTTTGAGTCCAAAGCAATTTGGTTTTACCAAAAATAAAGGAACAAAAGATGCTTTAAGTTTTATAACTAATAAAATTTATGAAAATTTAGATAAAAGTATGCCAATGGCTATAACCTTTCTTAGATTTAGCCAAAGCATTTGATACGGTTAACCATAAAATCTTACTAGATAAATTATGCGCGTATGGAATAAGAGGCAATGCTAATGACTTAATAAGAAACTATCTTAATAATAGGAAACAAAAAGTTAGAATAGGACACAATAGTAGTGATTACAAAAATATAAATACCGGAGTTCCTCAAGGTACAATATTAGGCCCTTTACTTTTTATAATATATGTAAACGATTTGCTAACAAGTATGACAGAATATATAGTATCATATGCGGACGATACTGCAATACTATCCATAGGTAAACACTGGGAAGAGGTAGAAATATCAAGGAACAAATATCTGGAAGAAGTATCGATATGGCTAGCCCTAAATAAATTAACTTTAAACATAAACAAAACAATATACATTACTTTTGGATACTACTGTGATAGTGTTCCTAAAGAATTATCAATAACAATAAATAAAGAAAAGATAAGAAGAGTAGAAAAATTATACCATACCGACGAACAGGAAATTTATTTTCCTCTGTTGGATTAATATGTAATATACTATTGTATTTACTTGTAATGTAATGTACTGTTACTCTGGATAAATAAATAAATAAAATAAATAAAATAAATAAATTTTTAGTTTTTTGTTAAATTAATTTTGCGGAAAGTATTCTTAAATTTTAAAAATAGAATATCTTTAAATATATGATAATTTTTTTGAGTTTATACTAGTAATATATTTATAAATATATAAGTACATACAATACACGATTATACTCTGTATTAAGGAGCGCGCCTTTGGATCCTGAGGTTGTGGGTTCTAGTACCGCATCCGCGTACTATTACCTCGATTTTTCTAAATCCTGCCCCGTTACAGTACATTGATAGATATATATATAGATTTATTTATATTTGTCCTAATACTGTTTATGTATAATATGCGAAAAAAAGAATCGTATTATTTAATATACTAGTCCGCGCGTCAATAAAGTGAAAATAATGAATGAATGAAAATGTAATTGATAACATTTTCTGCAGCGTTTAGTGAAGTTATGGGTGAATGCATAAACCCTTGTTTGTGTTAGTTAAAAATAATGTTTTTCTATAGTGGAAGGCGCGAGTTGAGCTCTTTAATGTTACAAAATAATAATTAAACAATGATTTATTTGCTCATTATGCAAATAAAAGTTTAGATGTACTTTGGATGCTAAGTCAAGTAACTTATTAATTTTTTTAATTTATTTTATTATTTGTATATACGTATATATGCCGTGGAAGTGTAATTTTTAATAATAACCCGCATGTTTGTAAATAAATGTAAATATATATATACAGTCGGTTAAGTAAGTTTTAAAACAATTTTATCTGCTGTTGCATATAAATTATTACTCACATTTAAAAAAAAAACAATTACACCGAGTAATTTGTATTAAAATTAAATGATAAAGAACACGAAACAAGACAAATACAGAAGACACGCAGCTCGCGATAAAGTTAAAAGAGCGTTAAAATAACGAAGACGCCCGCAGTATAAAAACTTACAGACACAAAACGAATCGCGATATCGCTTTGCCAAAGTCAAGCCGCGACGGCACATTTCCCCCCCCCCAAAAAAAATCAGCCTTCTCTTCTCCGCGCATAAAGCGCAAGCGATCTGGAGCAGGTCCAGAGGTCGATGGATCGTCGGCGTAGCCCATTGCAGGAACTGGAACAATCGTGAATTTTTCCTCTTCCTTGGGTAATCAAACGATTCTGCGACGGAATTCGGAAGAACGAAAGAGATGGGAATATGATGACTCTCTCGCGATGCGTGAAAGTTTCCTCGAGGCCTTACGTATATCAAGCCATTCGCTGGCAAGTTACTGCAGACGAAGTCTAAGCAGGCGCACTGCAGTTGTCCCGATATACTTTGAAGTTGTACTTTTTAATATATAAAATAATTTCTAATCATGATTAAAACATTTTTGTGACTTTAAGCTTTTAAATGACCGTGTTTTGATCCTTCGAGATATTTTGATGTTGTTATAGTATACTACTGTTGTGTAACATTTTTTATTTCATCACTGGTTATAAAAAAAAAACAATTTAACAAATATAATGATTTAATTTTATATAGTATATGTATATACACGTTAATATCGTGTTATTTATCGAAGGGGACTTCTTATTTCACACTTGACGAGCTGTGGAGTATGTGTATGTGTAAGCGAGCCTGCAGGGCTTCGGAATTTTTTGTCCGACATATTTATATTGGAAAGAGAGATTCAGACTTTTTTGCCGATTGTTTTTTTATGCGGGTCGTTTGGTAAATATATACGAAAAGAACTTTCTATATTTTTTTACGTCGATACGCGAATTGTTGTCGAAATTGTTTATTACTATGGGGATAAAAATGATATTTAGAACATAAATTTATTTTTTACTGCTTTTTCCTTGATAGAAAATCAACGACTTTTAGTGGTCAACTTGTTAATCAAATGGTTATGTTTTGTGGCTATTTAGCTTTCAATTGTATAGTGTCTCGTTTGTATGCAGGCCATAGAACCAGAGATAATAGTGAAAATCCCTTAAAATGTTTACCAATGATAGGTCAAAAAAAGTAAATTTTTTGTATAGAATAATCGTCCATTAAGTAATTCACAAAGGTTTTGATAGAAAATGTATTAACAAAAAAAAAACCAGTAGAATAGCGGAAGAAGTAAGAACTATTGTCATAATATGTTTCATCACGCGACTTGAATCAAAATAACACCGATAAATATATATATATATATATACATATAAGAATTTAGAAAGAACGTAATACTCGTTGAATATTTAAGGTAATATATATTAGAGATGTTGGGGTACCAAAGCATTTTACGGTCACTCTTGATTGATAATAAAATATACGCACGTAACCTAAAATTCTTGCACTATATTGAATCTTAAACTTTACGCTTTTGCGCTTCCATCCTAAATGTAGCTTTGCATATATAGTAGTAGAGTCGAATGTATATATATATATATTATATATTATACATCAGCGTGCGAGAAAGTCATATCAGAAATATCGCAAAGCGACGTTAGCCAGTTTGTAATCGCTCTCCGGGTGTGTGTGTGTGTGGTTGGGTGTACATGCGTGTCTGTGTGTGCGCGCAAAGAGGGGACCTTTTTTGGCAGGCTTCCACTCACGGGCTTGAACGCAATGTAAAGGGGAAAATTCGAGTGGTGGTGGGGTTGGGAGGGTCGTTAAACCACAGTTTTAAAGGGTCGGAGATTTGCGAGGCCAGTCCGTGCCGCTGCGATATTTTAAACAGACACTCGAATTAACTGGCCCGCAGATATCTCATCGTCAGTAGCAGTGCCAAGAAGGAGCAGCTCGTAGATTTTCTTCACAATTAAAAAGCACTTATAGCTACTACCTCTACCTACTCCCCCTCCCGAACACTAGATTTACGCAGCGCGGAAGATTAAATTTCAAGGTAATTTACTTTTTTTCGAACGATGAGGGTCTAACGCGGGACTAAAAAGTTCGTGATGCTCCTTGTTTTTTTCACGCTTGCGTATGTTAAGATTTCGATTTGGTGAATGAAGGGGGTTATTTGCGGGGAGTATTGGTTGAGTGGAAGTTAATAGAGAGGAATAGTCGATTGTCTAGAGGATCGAGTGTATTTACACCATTAGTTCATTGGGTCAACATTTACACCAGTTTTATGAATTGCACGTTAGTGCAATGAATACAATGAAATGAAAATAATTAATTTTCATAAAATACGTATTATACTTTACCGTAAAATAAGATTTTATTTGTAAATAGAGAAAAGCTTTGAAAGTGTACGCATAATAATAATAAAAATTAAAATGTGCATGGTAAAATTTAGTAATACCTCGTTTCTTTTGATTTTTATGAAAATTACAACTCCATCAAATAGACGAGAAAGTTGGAATGCAAGATTTAGTACGGGTCACTGATTCTGAACCTTTTATATTTTTGAGAGTAGACTGGATGAGTAGATTGCGTTGGGAAGCTTAGATATATAGGCAATTTTACTTATATATCTGAATAAAGTGAGTCAAACAATAAAGTTTCCTTTGTATTTCTGGAATTCTGCTCTTTTCGTAATATTTAGTTCTTTTTCGAAAGATTAATTGTCAACGAAGTTTAATGCACTGGTGTTTGTTAAATGACAAATTGTTATTTTCAGTGTTTCATATATTTTTAGTTGTCCATTTACTTTATTAGTTTTTTGAATAAATTAGATTTTCTATTATGTGTTTTATAGAAGAAATATACGTATATCAGTTTTAGAAATGTTAAAGAGGTACTTAAAGTCATTGGCTTGGTTTATCATACACATGGCTTTTTGATTTTCTTAGTCTACGTGATATTTTAATACATTGATACTTTTTTTATAAAATATTTCGTAAATTTGATGTTTCAAATTGGACAGTTTTCAGGATATGGAGGATCGAGATTGGTTTTATATAGATATATTTTTATCTCAAATCAGATCTTTAATCATCTTGTATTTGAAAAATTGTCGATTCTGTTGCCAACTATCATCTGAGATTTTAGGGAATCAGAGTTCTATTATTAATAAGATCGTAATTTTTCAAATTACGAGGTTTAAAATCGAGTAAAATAATGTATTTTTGTTTGTTAATATTTAACAATTATTAATGTTACATTTATTTAGTGATAGCGCGAACATCATCAAAGCAAATAAGACGTACTGTTCGTAACTTAATTCTTGAGGGCGAATCGCATTAACCGCCTTTTAAACCTCTTTTCCTCTTCGTATTCTACCTCTAATTTATGCCGTGACGAGCGGAATATACTCCTACTCTCTCTCTCTCTCTCTCGTTCCTGTAAATTGTCGCGTGCCTCAGTATATACACATCTTTGAATGTTTGCACTAAGCTCGGTAAGCAGCGAGCGCAGCGTTGGGCAAGCATTGTCTCAACGTTGGCGCGGCTTCGGCGCACGACAATCCCATCATGATTCCGCTCCAATCGCTGATGAGTATAATGACTCGGAATTATTTGAGCGCGTCTCGGGGGAAGCTGTCTCTCGATATGCTTTGAATGCTCCGAAGTCCCCTCTTGGGAATCGCTCGGGAATCCTGGGCGTAGCGCACAGCAATAGCTATGCTTCCACTCGGTGGTAAAAGGTATACGATGCTTTTCTCTTCTCTATACCGTTTTTCTCCATAAGTTTCTTTTCCCTCCTCTTCTGGTGGCTAATTGGAAGAAAGAATGTTGATAACAACGAGGGACGGTGTTAGACTGATGAAAATTAGAGATGAGGTTATTTATTGTGCAGGGGAGATGTTTTTTCTATGGGGATTGGTTGTCAAGTTGATGCGGTTATTCGGCTCGAGTAGCAACTTGATTAGATGGGGAAGAAATTGGTATTTGTGTTATGAAAATATTTTCCTGGCAAAGATTTTTTTCGCGGAAAGATGTGAAGGGAGTTTTCATTGATATGTATTTACTCAACAAGTTTTTATATTTTAACGATGAAAAATCCAATTATAAGGTTAATAGAGAAATGCTACAATATGTACGTGAATTCTCTGAACACGGCTTATAGGAGTAAGTGCAAAACTTTTCCTTTAAACGCTCCTGAATATTTAAAGAAAATTATAGATTTATTGGAGTAAATTTGCTGCTTCGCTGATTTCCCTCCTCTGCGACTCTCACCCTCCTCGGGCTATTCTCAACAGTTCATCGTAAAGTTTTGTATGTCTATAGTGCATTCGGTATTATTAAGTGTCGACAATCGTTAATCACTTTTTTTTTACTACAATCAGGAAGTGATGCTCATTTATTACTTTTTAATTAAATATCAATTTTTTTCATAATGAACAGTTATTTTTATTAATTAAATTTCTATTGCTTATCGCTCAAATAAATATATGAGATAGTTATTTCTTTCATTCTATTATATTAGTTAAGTTTAAACATAAAAATCCAAGACTTAAACATTTTAAGAACTACACGGACATCATCCATTATTGTGTTCAATCAATTCAAACATTCTTAAAATTATAAAACACAGATGAGACGCGCGTTTAACGGAATTTCGTTTTTCAATTAAGGAAAAGGGTCCAACCAATCCGAGGCGAAAGAAAATAGAATCAAAAGACAAGTCCAATCAATGAAGAAGATTTGGGCGTAGTAGTAAGCGCGGAGTTTTTTGTGACACGTAGTCACGCAAAACCGAGGCGAAAAACGAACGGACGTCCGTCACCCGTCGTCTATCGTATTTTGCACATGTACTACACATTTCGCGCAGTCGATACACGTAAAGGAAAAGAGAAGGAACTATTCATTTGTCCATGTCGCTGTTTTGTCTTTTTATCCGTCTTTGAGGCATCTCCATGTGTCGTCTTAAAAATTACTTCTTTACATTTCAGATTGATTACTTGTTCCTTCCGATCGTTGTTTTTATGCTCCAAAACGTAAGTACTGCCGAACAGAGTTTTGCCAATTAAAGTAACTCCAATAAAAATTAATGGATCGAGATCGAGTAATGGAGCGAAGAGCGGCATTGACATATCTGTGTGTACATACGATATATATATATTTGAATATAAAGTGTTATGATTGAAAGAGTGGGTAAGCGAACATTTTTATGAAATAAGTTATAGAGATACGACTCTCCGAATGCGTACATAAATTTAAAGGAGTGCTATAAAAGTTGCGGTCGCGTTATTATCGAGTTTAAATAAGCAATACGGCGGAAAATTATGGAAGCAAAGAATAACATGAAGAAATTACTGTACTCCAAATGTAATAAGACTTCGGCTCGTAAGAATTTTTATGACCGCGGCAACGTGGAGGATGAAATTTATGTATCATCTTGGAATCAGAAATTGAACTGTTTGAATTATCTCGAAAAGTATCCTGCATACGATCCTACCGTCTGTTGATTTATGAACATGAAACTATCTTAACTTTAGAAGTTACAATGATTGGAAATTTAATTTGGTATCGAACGCCTTCGTATTATAAACGACATGCTTTTAAAAAGTATAAACCTAAATATATGTAAGATACACATTTACTTATATAGTCAGACGCTCAATTTCGTTTTTGTGATTTAATGATGGAGTAATTTCTACATTCGGAAGTTTTCTTTAAAACTCTTTATGCTCAATAACAAGCGCGAAAGTATCGAGTTTTTCATTTCGTTCATTCACCACAAGTTTTAAGTGATAACAAAAGTGCCAACTGTTTTATACGACTCGCCGAAGCATTTGAAAAAACACCAAAAGCAATAATCAATCCATTTTTCGACTATCGCGAGGTAGGAAAAAAGTGGGAAAGGGCCGAATTTAAGAGGCGATAGTTATCGGCAAAATCCGTAAAGTCCAATGTGACGATTAGACGTCGATATACGCAACTAATAGCGTATATACATACATATATATAAAGGGTCTTGAAAGTCTCTCTCTTCTTCGCAATCGTCGATTCCGGGCGAGGCGCTGAAATTTTTATCCCTCCTCGTGCAATAAAGAAAAGGCATAAGAGCAATAACAACAGCGATAAAATAACAGGGGGTGAGCGAGCGGTTGTTGCTCCGTCGAGTTGGAGAGGCCGGCGGCGGCACTGGCATTCGTATCGGTGCAGTTTTCGTAATAAATTTCCGCGTTTTATTTCGCTAGCGCGCGCGCGTATTACGACGGGTCTCGCGCGGCGTGTGTGCCACGTACAAAGTGCAGAGTGGCTAAGAGGACCTGTCTGCCGCCCCGTCGTCTTACGTGAAAAATGTGTTGGAAAGAGGGGCGAGGGGGCTGCTACACCGAGGTCTATCATGCGACTGTGCGCGTGGATGGGTGGGGAGGTACACATTCGTGCGCGCGCTTGTTTGCGATTTTGCGGCTTGTAACTGCAATGAGATTACTGTGCGGTCGACTTTCATTGGCTCTTGTGTTTGTTAATTTTGAGGAGGCGGTGGGGGCATTCGATCAAGATAGTGGATTTTGGATGATTTGCGAGTCTTTCGGATCTGAACGATGTTCTTTGCACAAAGCATGAGAAGATATTTAGTTTTATAATGTTGGATCTCTTATGATTTACCGCTTGCTAAGTAAATGGAAGTAGATGCAGCCAGGTTTAGTCAGGCATCAAATTTAAATAGAGCTTTTTTTTATACTTCTTGGTGCAAGAGAATTATTAAAAACATTGTATACTCTAAATGATAGCACTAGTTTTATACATGTTTTAAGTTTTAATTTTTGCTTATGTGCGACCGTTTTCTTTTTGGTTGCATTGCATTGATTTATGAGGAAAGTGTTACTCGAAAAAAATTACTCGATATAGATGGTTATTTCGAATAT
Organism: Megastigmus dorsalis; assembly: GCA_900490025.1. Taxonomy (NCBI): domain Eukaryota; kingdom Metazoa; phylum Arthropoda; class Insecta; order Hymenoptera; family Megastigmidae; genus Megastigmus; species Megastigmus dorsalis. Next base: position 134,034 of record UELU01144706.1, read on the forward strand.
GCGAATACTGAATTTTAACTTTATCAATATTGGCTCTCATCCAAGTTTTAGAACAGAAAGGAAACTTATAGTTTAGCTACTTGTTTTTGATCTTAAATAGGAAAGTAAATGCTAAACGTGCGAATGAAATTTTCCATGTTTCTACGTATCCCGGTAAATTGACCTTAATTTAACTGATATGTATCTATCAAAACGCGAATGAAGTGTCAAAAGACGAATGCAGTAGGAGAATACTAATCGAATTAAATCAGTCCTTCGAGATACATTAGATATAGACAGTTATGGATATTCGGCCAGAGGCGACGGCGTAGACTCGCGCGGTAAATTCGAATTTTCCGATCGAGCGAAGGAAACCGGGGCTGGGCCTGAATTATTCCTCTAGTTACGGCGCTAAGAGAGACAGAGATAGAGAGGGGGAACGGGAAGATCTCGGGAATATCTGGTTTGTGGCGACGAGGGTAAGCGAGCCCTCGCCGCGCAGACCGGCTGATCCTCCTCCCTGCTCGTGGATCTATATACGTATATAGTCGTCACCGCAGCGCGGCCGAAATTAAATCCGTCGGAATTTCGGCGTCTCTGTGGCCGCGGCGGCGGCGGCGCCGGCAGCTCGCGAAGCGATAACGAATGGATCTGATTGGATTAGTGATTTGCTTGATGCACAGTTCCATACCCAATGCTACTCCGTTGTTGTAGTCGCTGAGACGACGATGTGCATCCCTAATTTCTTTATCATTTCAGCACGATGATAATTTTTAATTATTCCGGGATTTTTTAGGTGTACGACTGTGGGAAGATGATGGTTTATATTTGGTTATGAATTGTTAGGAAATTGTTATTTTTTTTTTAATCATAGTATAATTGTGTATAAATATTTATTATTGAAGAGTTAGTTTAAAATCGATCGGGACCTACTTACTTTTGTCAAGATATCCTCATCTAGTTTAAATAATTGAGATAAAAAAAATTCTTGTTATTCAGTGAATTTGTATACGCGTCCACGATAAAAATAGCATTTTCATCGATAGATTTATAATCCTTTCGGATCCTCTTATCTGCACGGCCGAAATACGCTAGAATGCGTCGATAAGTATTTCTACAAAACTAAGCGAACTCGTTGTCCACTTTCATCCTTAAACGCAACGGAATTTCTCGCTCTAATCTAGAAATAAAAGCGCAATAATCTCCGATACGAAACTATACGGCCGCGCGGAACGTCGCTTTCTAACGCGATATTTTTCGAACGGCCAAAACGAGAGAGAGTTCCTAATTGAAGATATAGCCGCTGAGCCAAAATCACACACACAGACATAGTTGGACAGCACGGAACTGCACTGCACCGCATCGCACGATCGGCCCTGGGCTTTTAATTCGTCCAACGCCAATTCTCCCGAACCCTCCACTTTTTCATCCACTCTCTCTCTCTCTCTCTCTCTGTGCCTTCTCCTGTTATCCGACGATATAGTCCGGGACGTCGAGTCGCGTCGTAACGGCGCGCGCGCGTGGACCGGGAAATACTCGCTTTACAATGGAGCGCGTTACGTAAGGCTCACCACCGCCGCCGTCGCCCGCGCTGCACATGCACGAAACAATGCCCGAATATATTTCTAATTGGGTTATTGGAGCAGCAGCAGCAGCAGCAGCAGCAGCAGCGCCGGCACTGCTAACGGCATAGAGAAGCTGCTGCCGCGCTCTTCGCTATCTTACCCCTCTTACAATCAATAATGGACGTCTTATATCGAGGGGGAGAATGGGAGCGGTTAGCCTGTCCGATATAAACTTTTATCAACTGGTTTGATGATTTTTCTTTTTCATCGCTGCGAAGCGATGTACGACTGGTTGAAGGTATCGAAAATTCGTGCTTTTTAAATTGGGAATTTTTGTACAGTTAGAGACGCGACGGGTGAAAATATTTATTGGGCTTCGCATATAATAATTGATCGAGAAAAAAGAATCTGTGCGAATGTAAAGTCTAATTAAAAAATAATAATTTTACACCTCGTTAAATAAATATTTTATTTGGGTATATCGTGCGATAATAAATATATAAAATATCTTCATTTATAAGCATTTAAAAATAGTGATTTTGCAATGCGAACATTATTGTTAACGCGTAGATCGTCATACCGTCAATAAGTACATTTATTAAATTGATGCAAATCTTTGTTCTCGAACGATAACAGATATTCGAAACATCTTACTCGACACGAATGAATTTATCAAGCTGTACGTTATAAAGATCACGCCCCAACGCCGAGTCAGGACGTAGCGCAACAATGACTATGGGCTCTAGAAATTTGCTATCGAACGTATCAAAGGTAATTCGGCGCCATGATTAATAGGCGGCGGCGGCGGCGAGTTTCTCGCTCGCACCACAGGAGCGCGCCGCTGCAGCCGGAGCTGCGATTTTAGGTATCCTCCCCGCGTGCCTCTCTCTCTCTCTCTCTCTCTCTCTCTCGACGCTCTGAGTTCTCGCTCTCTCTGCCCGACTATAATGGCTTTTCGTCGGACTATCGTAAATCCAGATATCGTCGGTTAGCCCAGCACCTTAATTATCGGATACACCGACCGAGGACTCCAACCTCTGCGGTGTTGATACTATCCCACCGAACAGCCTAAGGAGACTTCCGTTTACTGGGAGGGTGGCCAGAGAGAGAGAGAGAGAGAGAGAGGGAGGTATACACATTCCAGACTCCCCGTGTTGCGCGCAAATCCGGCTAACTAATTTCGGGATAAGAAAGTGCGCGGCGGGGAAAAATGCTGCTTCACGCTGCGAGTGACGAGGACCTTTTCTTCCATGACTAAATCGCGACGCCTCTGCCGGAGATCGTGATGCTGTTTTTGCTGGAGGCTCGATTTAAAGAGTTATCGAACTAAATCGTGAAGATTTTAGGGGCTCTTCAGTGGGCTGCTGTTTTAGACACACTCAAAAACTACAAGGTACGAGAAATAATAAAAATAAAAGATTAATCGAACCATTAAAGTTTCTATAGATTGTAAAAAGTGAGTAAAACTTATTTTGCTCTTGATTTTACTTTTGATTTAACTGCTTGAGAGTAAATTCTTTTCCTGCACGCGCAACAGATTTATTTTTATTATCAAGGGACGCTATAATGATAACATATTTTAACAGGCGAATTATCACAATTAATTTCACATCTTGCTAATTTCATTTAATCGGCCGTCGTTACTTATATCCCAAACAATCCACCCATTTAACCAAATTTAATATACCCAATCATGTTTCCCCGGCAAAGATGCGATATTAAAAGTAGCGCGCAATAAAATCCAAAGAAAGCCAACTTGTTAAGAATAAGTCGCTCCTCTCTCTCTCTCCGCGGGCGGCGCCCCGAACGAAATACGCCAGCCCAGCAAATTCAGAACAATCTAAGGCATTAAAAAGAAGCAGTTTCTGAAACTGCACGCACAACTTTACGAGCAAAACATTAATTGAGATCATATTTCACTTAATCCCCTCGGTTCAAGCGGGGAAGCTGCGCGTATACGTATATATACTCTCTTTCTCTCTCTCTCTTTCACTCTGGCCAAGTTGCGCAAGTGCGTTAAAGCATAATTTTCTCTCGCTCTCAGCGAGCATAATCGAAGGGGAGGAAGAGGAAGAAGAAAAAAAGAACTTTCCGCGGAATTACCTAAAAACTCGGTGCAACGCGACGCTTTCAACGGGGTTAACGCATAATATATATCCCGTGGACGAACGATAAAAGAACGTAATACGAAAATGGTGTAGGCGAGAGAGGTGGTGGCGTATATAGCTGTGATATGCGGAGTTTGTAACTTCGTCGGTGATGTTTTTCGCTTTAGATATATATATACCGAATTTAAGCGAGTTTATTGCAATTGAAAGTAAACAATTGTATTATGAAACGGAATATTTGTTTATTCGTGAAATTAGCACATATGAACGCATTTTCCGCTTACAGTGTTTATGTATAGGTACAATTGTTATCCTTAATTTTTATTTTTTTAATGTCGTTTGTTTGTTAAATGTTATCAGTTTCAATAGCTCATTAAACTAAATAAATTATTCTTCATTATACTCGTATACTTAATAAATAAGAAGTTTTCTCCATAATAAGGTTGAAATAAACAGTATAATAATCGTCGATTTAGTTAGTTTTGCAGCCAGAAATTATCAGAAATGAATTTAATCTCAGTTATTATCGAGAGCGACATATACCTTCATAGATTATTAAGTCACCCATTTCAATTACTGAGATTCAATTAACCAGCTAAGAGTGGAGGGGCTTTGTTTTCGACGGCAAATCTTTGAGCGTCTGAAACGCTCGATAGATGAAAGATGGAGACGGCTTATGTGACTTAATAGCGTCGCGAGACTTAGGCCGGCTCTCGCTATTGCGCGCTAAAGAAAGAGAACTGACGCAAGAAAAGTATGAAGCATTACATACGTATATATATATATATATATACAGTCATGTATACGGAAGGACGGGGGGACAAGAAGATACTTATAGTTTACCGTGCGCACAAGAGTTTTCTATATAAATGCTTTCAGTTGCAGTCTGATCCTTTATCTGTTCCCTGTTACATTATCTGCCAACAGCGGCATATGCACACACTGTGCACAATCGTAGACGACTAGTATTTTCTCTTTTTACTCATCGATTTAATTTCCAAGATTCCCATTTTCTCTGGGAAATTCATTTTATATACATAAGGAATATCCTTGAATGTATTATCGGAGTAAATGCAGCCTTTTGTCAAAATGCACCTATACTTATTCACATTTATTTTTATTGGGTAACCCTGGTAGAAAAATTAACGCTTTTTGCCTAATTATTGGTTAATCTTCTAGTTAATAACGTCACTTTAACATTATTACGTTGTTAAAGATAAAAAATGATTTTTTTATAAGAACATTATATTCTGTTGGCAACAACTGAAAATATGATCATAATTTTAGATACTTTTATCAAGATTTTAAGTTTTGTTTTGGCTGAAAATATTTCCATTTGAATAACACGTTAACCAACGAAAATGGTTAATTTTCTACCAGGGAATTCATTAAATACTTTAATGCTAGTGATTCGCGAGGAATCCTATTGAAGGGATAATATATATACTTTAATGTAGAAAACAAGTTTTCCTCGAGCGGCAGATTCATCATTTTCCCAGCTCTAATCATGCGGCGCGTCACTCCGCGCGCGATATTATTCACGTTATAAAGAAAAATTGCTCCGCGGCAGTTGTTTTCACTAAAGGCTTTAAAAACCCCTCTCCCTTAAGTAATTTATCTTTTGCGCGAGGCGCAAAATTTCCCACAGCACCCATCCCCAACGCTCCGTTGCGCGCCTCCAGCAGCACCGCAAGAACTTTTCTAGCGCGCTATTAATCTCTCGGCGTGCGGGGGCGGAAAATCAACTCAAACGCTAAAATTTCTCGCACTCGCGCAAAACAGCGATCGTCATCATCTCTTCCGAATAAAGCGCGTTTAAGTCCAGGAGTCGCCGAGGGATAGGACCGCAAAGAAAGAGATGTGAAAAACGTCAATTCCCCGGGTGTCTAAGATACACACACACGCGAGAGGAGCAGGTCGCGGAGAGCAAGTGAAAAAAGTCGCGCTACGGTCAGACCTTCGCGTCGGGATTCATAAGCGTCGGTTTTTCTTTTTCGTAGACGACAGAGAAAGAGAGGCTCGAAAAGCCCCGCCGCCGGTCTCGCTCCCATTAAGATGCTATCGCTCGTATTAAGTTCGATTCAAGCATATGTACTTAGCGCTCGGCACTAGCTCGTCGTTCTCACTACCGGCGCGATAAGATCCCCAAGAGTCAACCAACTCGCTCGTCAACCGCCTCGGGGCAATAACCGCGTTTTCCAAGAGAGGAGAGGGACAGAGAGAGAGAGAGAGTCATTTTCGAGACTATACATACATGTTTCGCGGTGGGCTTTCTCTCTTTTAACGTGCACACACTTTACGAGCCCGGCGCGCGACACGTCGACGATTAAAAAACATTACGCTATGAAAATTATCCTCGGCGTAAGGGAGACCAGAGATAGATAGATAGATAGATATTAGTTTATTTGCAAATAAATACAAAATTTGAATGATAACAATATACGTATGTGTAAATATAATGTGTAAATATGGATTTACATTATATACAAGACAGTCTTCATGTTTCATTAGTCTATATAAAATATTGCACTTAGTTTCTATCCATGATATCACAGCATAAGTTAATATATAATACAAAAGTCAGTCTTAAAATGTTTAAATAAGTAATATCACAGAGCGTATTATTTTAAAATACAAATAAACAAGGTAAATCAAGGCAGTCTATATCTATCGGTCAATTGTATTCTAAAATTAAACATTCACTCATTGCACACATACACCCACTCACGCTAATAAATACACTTGCACACTTAAAACGTTGTATAGGGGACAAAACATCATAAATTAACATAAAGAAAACCCATCTGCTTGCCCCCTTGTGTGGATGTAAGTCTAAAAAAGAGAGAATCAGGTCAAATATTTGGGTCACTAGGATCACAGGCCCAGTCTCTGGATGACTAGGGGTCGAGCTTGAGGAGGTGTTTAAGGGCTCCGTTTTAAATCTGCACAAAGATGGAAGGTTTGCGTAAATTTATTGGAAGAATGTTTCAAACGCGCACACTGAACCTGGAAGGATCTCATGCCAGATTTCGTGCGCACTCTTGGCACCGAGAGTTCCTGTGCATCACCCCTGCTAGCGCACCTGGACTGGTGTTTATTGAAAAATGCCGCTATATAACCCGGTTCATTGAGTCGAAGGATTTTATACATTATAATGGCGGCAAAATACATCCTCCGACTGTCAACGCGCAACCAGTCCAGCCGCTTTCTATAGGAGGTGATGTGCTCATCCCTCCTGACGCCGTAGATAAATCGCACACATGTGTTATTCAGTCTCTGTAGCCTAATTCTTTGTTCGTCGGACGAATCCAGACACACCACAGCGCAGTAATCAAGATGGGGTAATACTAGAGCTTCAACTAGCCTTCTGCGTAAGACCTCGGTGGTATATGCCCTTATAAACCGCAGGCTGTAAAGGGCTTTATTGACTTTTTTCGTTACACAATTGACCTGTGGTTTCCACGTTAATTTACTATCTAATGTAACACCGAGGCTCACGACGGTGTTGGAACGAGGCACAAGAACTCCGCCCCCTATATCAATGTCTGGCAATCCCATTTTGACCAAGTCATTAACGTATTTACGAAAACCAAATAAAATTGCTTTGGTCTTGCCAACATTGAGACGGAGGGACAAAGAGGGATAAGAGAGAGAGAGAGAGAGAGAGAGAGAGAGAGAGAGAAAGTTTTCGCGCTTTTGACGACGCCGTTGTCGTTATTTATTGAGGGAGCTGTGTGCTGCTCGAGCGCGTGATTTTGGGTAGATTTTGAAAGTTTTGGGCGTAGAATAATTTATGGGGTAGTTTACGGGGTAGGCTTATACGCGATTTTGATGGCGCACTTGGGCGGAAAATTGAAATGAATTTTGTGCGTTATTAGTGAGTTTCTAGGAAGTTTAGGGAAAATTCGCATTGGTTGTAGAAAATAGTGCATGCGTGTTAATTTTGAAATAACAATTTTTATCCTTTAAACGCGAGGGAAGCGTAAAGCGTGTCAAGGGTTAGGAAATAATCATTTGAATAATTCAGAATTCAAAATTTTATTTGTATTTCAGAAATGCAATTGAATCGAAGATATTTCGGATAATATGAAAGTTGTGATCAGCTTTAATATACAGTTATTATTGATTTATCACAATATCTTTCAATTTTCTTGTGTTCTAGCGGTTCATAGACTGGAAAATGATTTTGAAAGTACTCGGATCATCGCCCATGAATAAGGGATTTTCGGAATGGTTTTTATTACCGTAGCTTAAGCTTGAAGAGTAATTTGGCTATTTGTCTGTAGAATTGCGTTTCTGCACAGTAATGCCTTCCTCGAACAGTCCATTCACTAAAACATTTTCCATAACCACTAGTCGAGCAATCGTTTGTAAGTGTTCAAAAGTTCTTCGACTTAACCATACCCTCTTTTATTTCGAATTGCGAAACTAATTTGCATTCGTTGACATTCGTATCACACGAATCGAACGCTGTACAATTTAATATTAAAAAAGTATGAAAGAGTTGCAAGACACTTCTCTAGCAAAAAAAAACCTCATCAACTCGTTCTTAGATCTCACCGAAATACCCGCAAGTCGCGCGTTCTCAAAATATCCCTGAACTATTCTTCATTCAAATTTGTCTAAAGATAGCGCGTACTCCTCACACACACACACACACACACACACATACACACACACAAACATCCCAAGTCCCACTCGCTCATTCGTAGGCTACCTTCATAAATGCACATACTCCCCCTTTCCGACAAACATACACACACACACATCGTCTCGCCCGCAAGCAGCAAAGTATATACGTATATAAGCCAAAAAGCCTCGAGCGAGTAGCTCAACCTAGTTCGGCTTGCCGCTTGAAAATGAGCGTCTTGAACCACTGCTTGTGACGGTGTATAGTCTCTCTCTCTCTCTCTCTCTCTCTCTCTCTCTCTCTCTCTCTATGTGTGCGTATATGCGGAAGAGAGGGAGAGAGAGAGAGAGAGGGAGAGAGAGAAGCGCACACTTAGACGAGATTATATAAAGATAAACGGCTCGTGTAATCAATCAAACGAACTCTGATAAGCGTAATGTTATCCTCGAAGTGACGTTATACATAGCCGGGGAGAAAATGTGTGTGTGTGTGTGTAGCTTGCCGACGACGACGACGCCGACGACGACGACAAAGCGAAAACTTGAAAAGAACGACGAAGAAAACACAGCAGGAGGGTGAAGAGAAAACGTTAAGATGGAGGGCTTAGATTCGATTAAGCAATTAGTTTCTTGTTTGTTTCGCGCGAGGAAGGGGGGGGGGGCAGCTGTTTCGTATACGTTATAGTTTTAGCTTGCAAATCGAGGCTTATCGTTCAATACTGTTTAAGGCCAGTTCAGGCGTGCCGTTATTCGCCAGATTAAACAGGTCTCATTTGCTGCGAAAATCGTGGAATGCTTTAAAGTAATCGTTTCGTGATTAAACGAGAAATGCGCTGTCCTTCTTTTGGAATCAGTTTTTTCATGTTGATTAGCTATCACCTTCGGTTTGAGAAACAAAAACTTTATATATCTTCTAGAAATCATCTTTATTTCCTACGCAACGAGAGATGTCCAATTACGACGCGAGAATGTAATTATATACGAATCGTACGACATATTCTAACGAACTCAGGAATTAAAAAACCTGTATACCAGTTTTACAAAACGCAGAATAGAGTCAGCAAACCGTATACGATCTACATCTCAGCTCTGTACACTGGTGAGAGAGCACGACGGATAAGAAGGCAAGGAAGAAAGAAAGAAAGAAAGAAGGAGAGAGGAGCGAGACTCGAAAGAGAATTCGAGCGTGGAAGAAAGCACTCGGTAACCCAGTGGCTGCACGACAGAAGATAGAGAGAGAGAGGGAGAGTGAGAGGGAGAAATGAAGAAACAAAAGGACCAAGACAAGTGGTTGGAACGAGATGGAGAGAGAGGGAGAGAGAGGAGAGGAGAGAGGGAGGGAATAGGAAGAGAGCGTGTGCATAGGAAGCGCAGGAAGAAGGGTAGAGAGAATCCGTCGGCTGTAGCGCTCTCCGTTGTATATATTTCCATGCCGCAGCACACAGCATCGGTTAGGGTGGAACAATGGGCCGCGTAGAGATATGCGGTCTCTCGTATCATGAATATTTAACGTTGGGGCGGGGAGGGAAATTCACCGGGAGAGAGAGAGAGAGAGAGAGAGAGAGAGAGAGCTCTGGTCTGGTCAACGCCGCGGGGGCCCCTGCAGGATGCGGACACAGGAGACGATTCTCTTCTATGATTCTCTGTATATATATATATCTCTCTCTCGTTTAGAACGGAGAGTGTTTTCGCAAAACGATTCCGCCGTTGCGGGGAAATCGCGGTGTATCACACGGCCTTTATCCGTTGTCAAATCCGAGGACTGCGCATCCCTGTATACCCGCACCAATTGATTCTATATATATATATATGTGTGTGTGTGTGTCTACCTTCCACGTGTGCCGTTTAATGAGAGATTTTCGTTCGCGGTTTGAATTGTCTAATAGGAGATACGTGGAGCTTCGAGGGGCAACTACGGTATCGAGTTGATTCGAGGTAATTGAAATCGCAGGTACGTGCGCAGTGGAAAATGCCAAGAGAGGGAGCTTTGGATTTTGGAAAACGATGACGCAGATGTGTAACTGTTTGCGTCTGTGGATGTGTATTTCGCTATACCACTTTCTCCGCGTGGCTCGACGCGTAATATCGATGTGATGTTGGGTAAAATTTGATGATACACGAGAGAGAGAGATAGAGAGAGAGAGAGCGGTATAATCAGCGTAGTACGAGGCATTTGTGCAGTAAAAAAACGACGTAAACATTGGCCCGTTAAATTTTACGCACCCTTTCATTAATTGGGGATGGCTTATAAAATATCGCGCGGCGGCTTTATGCCCGTAAAGTATTCATTTTTAATGATATTGACATTATTTTTATCATTGAATGGCAGGGCGACATGTGTTACGTCGTTGAGGGCGCTCATCGCGAATTCGGTATTAAATTTATTTTTATTATTTCGCATTAAATCTCGAATTTAAAAATGCTGCTGAACCCCTTTAGAGGTAGTTCAAGGATCTTGGATTATAATTTTTTAATGAATAAAATAACGATACATTAAATGTGATGTGCCTTAACGCGGTTTATATCGTAACTTTAAAGCTTGGAGCTTGTTGTTTCCGTCCGCGCACATTTCTCGTTCGAATCCACGTCTTCCTCCGAGAAATCAATCATTAGCATTGAATCCCATGAATCGACAATATATAAATGACTGTTAAGCGCAGTCTCGAGCAACACAATCAGTGCCATTGAGCCCGTATCGCCGTTGATTTCGATGATGCCCTGTATTATATCTCGCATGAACGCATCGATACAGAAACCCATCCTTGTCGTGCATCACGCGTCCGCCATCGCGATCACCTCCGAGAACGCAAACTTCCTTCGATCGGGCTGCAACACCCACACACGCGTACACACATACAGAGAGAGAGAGAGAGAGAGAGTGAGTGAGAGAGAGAGATCGAAACATGCAAATAGCCTAATTCTATAGAGGTGCGCTAATCCAACGCTCGCGTTCAAAAGCCTTGTTTTGCACAATGCAGCTATATAGTCCCTCGCAAAATCAATGTTTTGCCAAGGGATAGAACATGTGCGCGGTCGGTCGGTGCATGTGCCTTGAGCAAGGTTAATCGACTGTCGTGGTCCGTAATTGAAATCGGACAAAAGCACCGAAAGAGAGAGAGAGAGAGAGCGCGAGATACGTGCGTTGAATTTCCATTTCGCGCGCGCGAAAAAGAGATATGGCGTGCAAGAGAGTTGTGGTGTATGTGTACGCGCACGAGCGAAGCTGTAATCGTTCGGACAATGGAGCAGGACACGCGCTCGCTTGCCCTTTACTTCTCTCCTCTGCTGCTGCTGCTGCTGCTGCTGCTGCTGCTGCAACTCTTGCTCTCTGCTTTTTATAGTCTTGTATGCCTATATAGATGTAGATGTTCGCCTCGGTGTAGAGAGAGAGAGGCTCGTGTATGGGCAAGTGCTTTTCTGCCTCGCACGCGTGGAGATCTCTCCCGATGCTTCTTTCTCGAGGCCGGGCCGGGATCGGCCGCGCGACTGACTTTCCTCGCGCTCGTTCTAATAAAAGCTTACCTGGCACACCGCCAGGCCAGAGCAGACCAAAGAGAGAGAGAGAGAGAGAGGGAGAGAGAGAGAGAGAGAGTTGAAACGAAACAATGGATACGGTGAGATGTGGGGGAGAGAGAAAGAGAAGAGAAAATTTTCGAGACGCTGCTCGGCTACACGCTACTTTTGCGCTTTTTGACCCCGATGCTTGAGAAAAATTGCTCCAAATTGGTCGTATTGTTGGAAGTGGCGCGCGATGCTGCCATGCTGGACGTTTGTTTTCCGTCTCTTTTGTTCAGACACGGTATGAACCGAGTGTGCGGTTTTGCGGCTCGTGTGTCGTTCGATATACTTTATCGGCGATTATGACGTTGCTTGATTCCTTTCTGTTTCTTGATAATTGAGTTGTAATTGAATCGGTAGCGATACTTATTGTTAGTTTTATCGAAGGATAAAGTTACAACGAGCATTTTCCCTGGACTCAAAGTGAGATTGGATATAAGAACATGTGCAGTAAACATTTTTAGTATGGCTACAAAAGTATGGTGATGGACGCTACATCACTCGTTCATTTCGTTATGTACTTTTTAATAGTTGTCGCAATTTTACCTGCCGCCTCTTCAAAAAGATAAGAAAAAAAGTTATACCAGTCAATTGTAGATCCAAAACAAAGAAAATTGCAATAATCAATGGGTAAAAGAGAACAAAACTTTAGTGTAATTCGGAAAAAAAGGAAGGAAGGTCGGAGAAAACACAGTTACGAGAAATAGCGGGGATTACGGGAGGAAAAATGAGAGATATATAACGGGGGTAAAAAGAGGAGAAAATTTTTCCAAAGAGGGCGAGAGAGCAAAACGAGCGCGTAATAGAAAGAGCAAAAAGAAGCGGCGGTAGCAGCAGCAGCGGAGGCGCCGATGAGAAAGAGGGCTCGAAAGATAGAAAAAAAAAAGAAGAAGAGCGGCGGGGAAAACGTGCGCGCGCGCGGGGAGGAAAGAAAAGGGGAAATTTAAGAGAGATAAAGAACGAACGTGCACTCGCCTCCGATATCCGAAGGAACGCAAGAGTTAATGCGCTTAATGGCCGGCGACGTTGGCGAATTTTGAGCGAGACTATGGCTGGGGCTCTTACCGTATAGACTCTTGACCGACGAGGGCGATTAACATCCTTTTTATCCCCCCAGGTGGCTGGGGAAGACTTTTTCTTTTTTTTTTCCTTGGGACGACGAGGTTCGCGTCGAGTGTACCTCTCGCGAAAAAATCCCGTAGTTGATATGGGGTCTCGAAAAGCGACGTCGTTTTTTGTTTTCTGCAAGCGGATTTTTGAGAAATGCGAAACAATAAAGATCATAGAGTCGTGGGTCTGCGATAAATGAATAATTTTTAAGAAAGTAATTCGTTTTTATAGTTAATGGTTTGATAGAAAACCATTAAATTTTTATTCACTCTCGCATCCCCTCAAACATGGTAATTTTATGTTTACATGAATTAACGTGTAGATCTCGCGCATACATTTAGCTCGTTATAAATATTCATCAAACTAAATGCATGTTTGTTTCAATTAGTTTTATGATCTATTAACCTCAAAGTTATGTCTACTATATTTAACATAAATTACCGGTAAAAGAGACAATGCCAATGAAGAATATGAGAAGGATACCGATAAAAATAAAATATCAATCGGTACTTACAAAACTGATTTAAGCGTAAAGAGTTATGTATAAAGTTCCGCTAAAGGAAAATCTATGAAAAAACGGTTTTTCAACATTTAATGCATGACCAAATACTAACTTTATCACTTATTTTATCTAATTTTATATCCTTGCTTATAATAAGTTTGCCAGTATTTTTCCACATCATAATTATTTTTAAACTTTTTGCTTTGGCAAACTCTATACAATAGCAGCAATCTTTTACGTTTCTCAACGTCTTTCCAATCGATGCATAAGCACGGGCAGTCTCCTTGAATAAAATTCTAACATGCAATACGATGAGAAAATATAAAACTTAATCCGATTCACTAATATTCATAACAATTTATATCAACAATTTCATCTTAAATGCTTAATCGTTATAACGGGATGGGAAAAGCTGAACAGTGGTTGATTGTACATTTACTGATCAAACATGATTATATTCTATTTACTTGTGACAAATTCGTGCAAGCGTGATTAGCAGTGTTCAGTTTGAGCAAACAGTTGTAACATAATTATAACGTGACTTGTGTAACGGAATTGTAATAATTTACTCATCAAAATTCAAGTCTATTTACACACACATTATTTTCTACTTTTCCATTTTCAAATACTACACAAATGAGGCCTGCCCTTTAATAAACGTTGATTAGCGGGAAAGAATATTATTCTACCTTGTAATAAACCTTTCCTCATAAACCGACGACTTTCATGAATTCGATTACTTGAAAAAGTCTATTGCAGAATGTCGGTACACTAGACTACACGATTACCAATAAGTCGACAATCCGGAATATTCCAAAACACCTATAGTTAAAACAGCTCGCACAGCGCAGAACCCTAATCTCTCGTGGTCCCCTCGATGGCATCGCAATTGATTAGTCACTCTCGAAAAGTTGCCTGCAGATTCGCTCGAGAGACAGAGTCAGCGCCGGTCGTCATCCTCGTTGAAACGTCTACTCACGCTCCGTAGCTTATCGAGTCTGTTATTTAATCCCAGGGATCGCTCCGCCGGCGGGAAGTGGCCTCGCCGCTATTTTCTTTCTTCCTCTACTTTCTTCCTTCGCTCTTCTCTCTCTCTCTACACACGTACCTTCGAATTCCCATCGCATCCTTCGCACGCGCGCGCACACACACACGCACACCATCGCACACGTACACTGTTATCGATTCCCTCTCTCTCGTCAATTCGCTTTTAACTGCGCGGCGGCATCTCGCTTCTAATTAGGAAGTAACTTGCCAACGGGTTACTGTACCAGCGGTGTGCCAAGGGAAAAAAAGAAGAAAGACGACTCTGGTGGTGGTGGGGCCGTGGCTCGGGCCAGACGCGAGCGCAGCCAGTTGTCGAGAAGTTCATCATGAAAGTTCGTCTCTTTTCGATGGTTCTTTTTTTTTTTTTTGGATTTTTTTACGGTGGTCAGCTGGATCTTGGGCGATTTCTACTTGGTCATTGATGCATTAATGATGCACGTGTGTGTTTCAGCGCGAGTTTACATCGTCAACGGATGTGTGTCCAAGTTGCAAAATTAATGATTTGAAGGAGTTGAAGGTTTTTAG
This sequence comes from Megastigmus dorsalis, assembly GCA_900490025.1. NCBI lineage: Eukaryota > Metazoa > Arthropoda > Insecta > Hymenoptera > Megastigmidae > Megastigmus > Megastigmus dorsalis. Next base: position 149,057 of record UELU01144706.1, read on the forward strand.
ATAAAAAGTTGAAAGTGGAAATTTGATTACTTTTTCATCTTAAAATGTTGCACTAGCAGTATGAAAATAATTTTTTTTTTAAGCGTTTCGATTCCTGTTAAATATGAAAGCTGGAAAAACCTGACAAGGGTAGCTCAAGCAGAATATTTCATGTATGAAGCTACAGAATATAGAAATTTTAAAAGCTTTTTTTCCAAATTGTATTACTGCGTAATTTTAAAGAGTGGCTCGGACACAAAATTTCCATGTGCCTTGCAATTTTCAAAAAAATACTCCGTTATATAAATTTGTACAGACGCAAGCGTTTGTTTAAAATTTCGAGCACCACAAAACGATTAAAATCATATTAAGCATAATTCATTAAGGTATAGCTCTATGGGTACTCTCTAGTCTACTGAGAGGTGAAACGAAAAATTGTTTTAAATACTTTATAAGCGTGTTCAAAGTATTTCAAAAATTTTTTCTTCAGTTTTCATTTAGGTTTAATACCTTATTCTTTATTATTTTATTAAAATAAAACATTATTGCAAACAATTCTCTGTTTATTTGACTTTGGTTTCATCCTGACATGAAAATGTGGCAACACTGGACAACGAGTATCCTTTCGCACCAACTGTATGACGAATGATGCGATGTTGCCAAATTTCTATCACTTCCTAAACTAACCGTGAAAACAAGATTTTGCTTGTTTTGCTAATAAATACTTTTAATTTACACGATAACCTATAATAATTTATATATTTTTGGAAAGCTGAGACATCAATCTATTAAAAACTAGTTTTTCAATAATGGCATACACCGCT
>UELU01144706.1:153761-176938 GCA_900490025.1 Megastigmus dorsalis
TAATATAGATAGTTATTGTATACATTACTGCAAGTTCCAGTTTCAGTAAGGCTGCAGGTCCAGACTGTTGTCTTTATTACCGTTCCGTGAGGTGGCAACAGCCAAAACAACCGATTGTCGAGAAAAGCAAGGTTCTTTATACGATTTGTAGTAAAAAAAATAATTTTTCTTTTAATCTGATAATTTATAATGATTGCTAATTAGGATTTAATACACAACATTGCTAGTCTGCATATTCATCTTGCCCAACGAAATCCAGCATTTTCATTCGATACTCTTATGCTTTTATACATTCATTGGAAGATAAGAACACTAAAATAAAATTGAGATTACAAATTATTTATTGATTTTACGTATCATTTTTCAGCATCTCGTGAAAGTGAATTCCCGTTCGATTGCGATTTACGAGTGTGTGATTATCGCGATATACGATTATTATATTTACATTACTTTTCATTGTATGACACAATTGTTGAAGACTCACAAAGTTATATGATCGAATTAGTTAATCGAGATATTGGAATGGATTTCTCCAGAAGCATTTAACTGCAGATACTAAATACAATAGTGAATACTTGTAAGTAAGGTAGAATTGATCGATCAAGGCGAACAAAATTATATGCAAAATAAAGCTTTCAGCTCAGTCTGAAAAGGAGAGTAATAGAAACTCCCGAAACGTTGCAACTTAAATTAAATAAAGAATTTTTTTTGCCTTCGTTTTGTTCGCCTTGATTGATCAATTCTACCTTACTACTATCTATTGTTGGTCCATACAAAACATTTTTGAAAAAATAATTTTTAGTACTTTTTTACTTTAATTTAAATATAATTAAAGTATAAAATATTTTAATTTGGAATATATTTAATATAGAAGAAAATTACATTGCATAAAAACGAGGACATCTTGTATGTAACATTACATATATATATATATGGGTTTGACGGATGCACCCGAAAATATCCTCAAGGATTACATATTGTTAAGCTGTTTTAAGGTCCTGAGTAATTAAACATTTTCGGATTGGAAATGTGTAAACAGGTTGCCTCGATAAAGATTGCACTTACAACAAGGCTGAGAAATAATATAACTAAAAAAAGTTGCTAGTATAGCATACAAATTTTATATATTTTTAAATTCCAGGCAAGCACTTCTTAGTTTTTTATTCTATTTAAATAATGCAATAAATAATAATATAAATTATTTAATTCGAACAAGCATTTTACGTTTTTTAGATTTAAATTTGGGAATTCAAAACTAAGGTTTTAATTTAGAGAATCCAGACTGGAACAAGAACAATATAATCAAGTTGAAAGACACATAAAAAAGTTGATACATAAAAAAGCGAAAGTTTTATTTCTAAACAATTTGCTTTATTAAATATTTTGAAATTTATCGCTCGTATTTCCAATATGTGGTTGAAGGAATCGATCTCTGTGAGCCAATGGATGCACAAAGGAATTTAATAAATAAAACTCCTTATATTAGTTAACGTTTCCAGCTTTTTTATTCTAAGCTCCTCTTCAGGGCAATAAAACACTTTAGTGTATGTCGCTGAACTGACCAAACAAAAAATCGACTAAGGTTTCAGATAAAATTTTTATAATTGGTTATCGCCTTATGACAGGTGCAACCAGATCACACTACAGTGTGCGAGCAGCAGTGCGCACTCACTGTTGGAAATTTTATCCGGACAATGCAGAGTTGCTTTCTCTACTCGGATGACAGGTAGCAGTCACCGGGATCGCGAGACTCGCGTGTATCGTGTGCACGTAAGTATGTGAGACACTTGTTTGACTCTGTAGTGGTTAAGGGGATGAGTACGTGTATCTACATGAGCGGTGTCGTGGTTACAATATCCTGCATCTGTATGTTTCCGTCTTAATTTACTGTTAGACGTTTGTCGACCGCTCGCTGGGATCTGTTGATCATCTTGTAAAACTTATCGCGGCTATAAGTAATTATTGAGAGTAGAGTCATGCGAGTAAAAAATATTCATTTTTTATGGAATGGTTCCTTGTAAAAAAAGATGCCCGTAGATGTAAAAAGGTCAACTCTAAGGAGAAACCCGATGAGTAAAATAGTTACTGATATACTTTATACCGTTTCATACTTTTGTTTCTGCAGAGAAGAACCTTTGTATTAGTGAAAAAATTTTTTTTCCAAAAATGCTTAAAAACATTTTTTAACATCATTGGAACCAAAAATGACTATTTTTGAGTAATTTTTTTTTCGTGCCTGTGTGGATGCATGAGGTATGTGTATGTAAATGTATGTATAATTCTGTATCTCGAGAACGGATGAACCGATTTTCAAATTTCCAAATTCATTTTATTCGTTTTTTTTGTGAGATGGCGACTGAAAATAGTATTTAAGATTCATCGTTTTTCTTATGTTTTATTTGAAAATGATTTTGAGTTTTAGTTTTTTTCGTATTAAGTACATAAGATTAATATTTAAAAAGTTTACAATATACATTTGAAAGAGCTTTTAATTACCTACAATTTGAGACATTATTTTTCAAAATAAAAAAAGTATCATCATGGTTACGAATATATAAAAAAAGTACGTTTTACTACATATTTTTACAGTAAATACAAATAAGGCTTACCATTAATATACTTATATATAAATTTATCACTATTAGGTTTCTTAAATATAACATAGAATAAAACATTAAGTTAGACGAGTTGAAAACTATTTTTTTAAATTTCTTAACATATTTACCTATAAACTATATATTACATGTACATCGGAATAGAACATTTACTTAGAGGGAGCCATTTTCATTTAATTTCGAAGAAGGCACTGATACATCATTTTAGAAACTCGCAAGTATACATAGTAACTTATACTTATGTATGTCTATAGACAAGCAATATTAGTAGAAAATTTCCGAGTATAGTCAGCCATCTTACGTCTATAAAATAATTAAAAGCTAGAAAACATTTCTGTTACGCTTTCAATAACTGCCAAAAATATATCCATTGTTACTGATAGATATTAGTATCTTCGTGGCTAGTAAAAGAATATCCTTAGTTTTAATATGTTTATTTATTTATCTACACGTAGATGCATTATAACAGAATAAAAAAGCGTTACGAAACAGATTTTTTCCACGTAAAAAAACAGACTATGTAAAAACATTACCAGATTTTATAAGACCATTTTTTTCTGGAAACTATATAAAAAGTATATAAAAAGTATCTTACAAAATCTTTATAAAGTCTGTACAAACCTTTTTTACGTAGGTTGATGTTAGTTAGTTATCATTTGATAGCTCTTGTAAATAAAGAAAGATTTTGTAACGAACATCTTTGTGTCTTGCCTTCCTTTCTTTCTGTAACAATTAATGTTTCAATCGGAAGCCTCTGTACAAACATCTTGTCATTTCTCCGTACTAGCGTTACAATTGAAACAAACGGCACGAAAAGTGAATATTTGGAATGAAAACATCAACCAAAACAGCAGAATAAAATAATCATCATTTAAGGGTAAAGATAGGGCGAAGACGCGAGTGGAGGTGTGAGCAGCACAGCAGGAGCAGTAACGCGCTAGTTAACACGGGCATAAATGAAGCCAAAAGTGTGGGTACACGGAGCTGTCGGCATGTGAAATCGCGGCCTAACTGTCTCGCCCAAGGAGAGATTCGCTCGACGGGAGAGAGAGAGAGAGAGAGCGAGAGAGAGGGAAGCCTAGTAGAGAGCGCGCGGACTCGCTGTTTGCCCAGATAAGGGTAATTAATGTCTCCGGACTCCCCGGTGTATTCGCGCTAAATGTCGGCCGACGTACAAGAAACACCGGTATAGCTGCTTCTCACTCCCTTCTCTCCACAAACATACACGTACAAACATAGCTGGTGTATATGCACCAGCCGTACCGGGTAGCTTACGTTAACAAATACCCGAAGCTCCATCAAACACGCATACGGACACAGACGTCGATGCTTGCGTCTACCCGTCTGCTGGCACAAAGCCTACGATGCGCGAATGCAAAACCGAATGGAAAAGTCTGTGTGCAGGTAAAAAAAATCTAATGATCGATACGTTTATAATTTCGATACATCGAGAGAATTCCGTTTAGCGGTGGACGCGCGAGCTAGTCGCGCACGATTGTCAAATACAAACGCGCCTTTGACGAGGCTGCCGAGTGCCCGTTTTAGTTCGTTAATTAATTGCGCGACCGCGACTGCAGTTAGCATGCAATCGCGTCACAGGCATGCAATGGGAACGTGAAAGTTTTAATAACTGGAGGGCCGCCAGAGACGGGGGGATTAGGGGGGTAAATTTGGGCGAGCTGTATGTCCAAAGCCTCTTTAATGCAACCTATAATGGACTAGCTAGCTGTACTACTATTGTACTAAATTAGTAAAAATTATCGGTGTGTACTAATCGGATGATAGCAGGCATAAAAATGACTTGATTTTAATAAAGATATATATATGTATAAGTAGTATTTTTATATCTCGGTCAAAAGGACCGCACTTACTTGGCCGAGTATAGCATATGGCAAAGCCTCGTATGTGTATTAAAATTTGTCGCGTATTTAATGTTCATTTTTAAAAATGATCGTTTTAAAGGTGAATGTCGGTTTAATTTATTTTATCAATGAGTTGGCACTTAGCTATCGCAGCAGTAATCCTTTCATGACAAAATCTTCAGTCGGCTAGTTTCTGTCCACTTAGAAAACATTCCATGAAATATTCATCAATTGATGTCCATCCAGACAATGACATAAATGTGCTGATATTCAAAGGATTCAAAGTATTAGGAATGCAAATTGCTTTCCTAATACTATTCTTCAGCGAACACAAGTATCGATTCTACAAAAGATAATGATTATACGAATTCGAAAATAAAGTTAAAGCTTACTATAATTTTTGTATTTAAACTTAAATTTTTTTTAATTAATAGACAAATCGTAGATGTGTCAGCTGTTTGCGATGATATGGATTCATTCTAGGATAATCAACATTTATCCAGAGTTACTTTTTTAACTACAGGAAAACACTTAAAACGTATGTATATATCCGTGTACATAACAGAATCCAAGTGTTTGGCTTGAACTGTTGTCTAGGGTTGGGTTAGAGATACGAGAGATATCGGGACGAGAGTGTGAGCAGCTGCGCGCGAGAGAGAGACAGCGAGTTGTCATGCGAGGGACTTCCTGCAGTCGCGGTGTCGGCTCGGTTTCGACGCAGTTTCCTCGCTTCTCTCTCTCTCTCTCTCTCCTGCTATTACGGCGCTTAACCGCAGACGGACGTCGGTTAATGCTGCTCAAACATGTGCCACGCCGCGCCTCTCTCTCTCTGCATTGCCCCATAGCTTCGAGCTGCACCGCTTTCCGTGTCGCCCGCCCGTGTGTGTACTCTAGACTTGCGCCCCAGCGGTTGACTCGTTTGCCGTGGCTGCGGAGGATTAGGCACCGGTTCACGATAGCTATATACCTCATTATTCTTGCGATGAGCAATGGATTTGCGACGATTCGACCTTGCGAGATTGCGGGGAAATTTGCGTTTTGATTAGTTTGATTGGCGGCTGATTTAAAATGTTTCAGATCTCTTTTCAGAGGCTGGGAATCATTTTTATTCTGAAAAGGAAGACGGAGAAACTTATATGCCATCGTTTAATTAACTGAAAAGCTCTAAATTCCGATGAAAGCTTATTTGTTCGTAGAAGTAGTCCCTATTTAATAAATAACTTTTCAAATAAAAATGAACGGAAACGTACTCGAGGATAAATATAACAGAAATGCGAATTGTATTTTGTCGAGGAGGCAATTATAATTTTTAAAATTGTATAGCTATTATCACAAAAACATGCACATTTTCCTTTAAGAAGAATTCAAGATGCAGCAGAAGGACTACTCGGTTGTTCGTTATTCCGTGACAAAGTGCTCTCGTAATCTTACAATAAAACCGGTCTTTTTCTTCGTTGCGGGCCGACTGCTCGTTTATGCTTCATAATTTCGTCATAAATTGGGTGCACCGAGGTGGAAGCGCATCTTTGAATATTGTGCCCAATCTAGAAGCCCGTACGCGCACAGCAGCAGCAGCAGCAGCATCGTCTAGTCCGCAAGGACAATTTGCGTCTTTTCTTCCGCGGCTCTTGGTATACACGCTGTATGATTTTGGTGCTCGCATTGTGTCCGAACTGCTACGAAACTTGGCACAAACTCCGCTAACGCCAATCAAACCAATGGCATATTGAATTTGATGGTCTTTGCACGCGCGCGGCCCATACGTACGTATATCCTGACTTTTTCTTCTCTCTCGCTCATACACGTCCGATATTTCATAATAGAACGCGGCGTATGCGCGGCGTTAAAGCTCTAATCTGAGATTCCGACGTCGATTCATCAATCAATCGATTAATTAATCCGATTGGCCCGAGGTCGTGCGAAGAAAATTTTTCGAGTCCGCTCGCGTATTCAGGATCGGTAAATTTATTGATTAGGCGGGATAAAGGAGAGAAATGGAAAAGTGGATATAGGCGAAGTAATTGATAACGCGTAGGGGTCGGCCTGAGATTGAAAAATGAAAATTTTAATTAGGAAAATATAGTCTTGCGGATAGATGGAAATATTAGCTGGGAATTGGATGCATGCGCGCCCGTGGAAAAAGAATGATTCCGTCAGCGAATCTTTTTGCGATGTGAGAAAATTGACAATAATACCGCTGCGCCTCGAGGAAGCGTAATTACTGAAGCGAATTATTTAATTATAAGGATTAAAAAGTAAGTCCAGCAGTAACGACATTTTCGTGGAAATTGCGGAAAGACCTCATTTTATTCAGAATATTTTCTACTCTTGTCGAAATAATTAAAGCTAATTTTATTAATAATGATTACATTAAAAATTTCAGTAAAATTGTTTGCAATATTAACGGCTCGTAAATAAATAAAAGTCACCGATATTTATTTCATTATTAAAGATTGTCAAAACACGAATCTTGGTATGAACCTTTAAAAATAATATTTTTAGATAACTTTTACCAATAATTGTACAATAAACGTGACAATTTTTTGAAAGATAATGAAAGTTTCACAAACCATAATGACTCGACTCGATATTCGCGCTTAGAATTATTCGCTTTTCACGCCCTCACACTTGGCCGACGCGCTATCGCCAAATTTAACGACGTCAAGGCAAATTACGAACGCACCGGAGACACACACAGAGAGAGAGAGAGAGAGACCCTTCGCTCTTCGGAATCTCTCCTCGACTCACCTTATACAATCGTGCCAAGCCTGCATGCCTCTCCTTGTCTGTTCGCTCATACGAAAGGAGTCGGAGGTTGAAGAGGAAGACGTTTGCTTCAGGACGATTCAACAACAACAGCAGCATCAAGTGTGTGTGTGTACGCGCGAGAGCTAACGGGCTTGGCATTTAAGACGTTCGCGAGCTGTTACCATCGCCTCGCCCTGCCAGCTCTCTACGATACGCGTCACAGCATTCGGTCGAGAGAGACAGAGAGACAGAGAGACAGAGAGAGAAAGAGAGAGGGAGAGAGACTGAGAAGGAGAAAGAGAGCGTAAAGACGATGGGCCGCTGTGCTAAATAAACGCGAAGCAACGCTGCGTGCGAATTTACATTTCAAAGTCTCTCTCGATCCTCCATCTTCTTTCGTACCGCTGCATTAACGAAGTGAGAGTCTATATATATATATATATATATATTATACGCGTAGAGGGAGAGAAATGGACACGAGCTGAACTCATACCTTTAGGAGGGAAAGCGATGATATAAGGCGCAGGATCCCTGCATTGTACGATGTTGAATAATAGATTTTGCAGAGTACCGCGAGACGCGAGTGAGTTTGCGCATACGTATACGTGTATTGCAGAGGATGAAGAAGGTGTTGAGAAAGTGAAGCAGTTAGTTGTCGGTCCCGGGTTACGTTCGCGGTATAGGTCGCATTTGCATTCCTGCCTTTCGACAAGTCGATTATATTCCACCGACGTTACCACCTAATAGTCCCAAAATATAAGCGGAGCTCGGGGATCTATGTCGCGTATATTTTATTCGCATGTTTATTATTATCCCTGAGATTATGAGTAACGAGCGTGGACTGGCTTTGTCGTCTCATCGGAAATGTTAACTGAATCTTATTCGAATTATAAAACTTTATGACCATACGGAACTACAGCTATTTAGCAACAGTTATATCGTGGATCGTGCTACACTGTCAATCGAGGTATCTTTCACCGAGGAAGCATAGAACGCCAATATCGATCGCGGAACAGTCTCCCGAAGAAGCTCGAACCCCATCACCTCTATCCGTAACTCGACAAAGAGCTAGTTCCGGCCAGAAAGGCTTGGGCGGGGGCGTTGTTCATTCAAAAAGTCGTCGAACGAGCGCGCATCCAATAGACTTGCCTCTTCTTTTGATCAAGTTGTAAATGCGACACGGATCTCGACTAGGACTTTCCTCTCTCGGAGAAACGGCCCGGTGGTTGAGTCGAGTGTGGACTTTGAAGAAAGTCTGTCGGGTAGCTGTCTTTAAGTGCGAGGAACAAGGTTCTTACCCACTCTGACTTACTTAGTTTTAGACGCCCCATTTCGGTTTTCAATGGAAAGTTCCACGGATGAATAACTGCGTTAAAATGTGATGAAAAAAAATGGCTTTATCGATCTCGGAATTAAATTCAGTTTTAGGGTGGATTTGTACGATATCGTAGGATGGACAGATAGCTCTGAAAGGTATAACGTTTCGGTTTTTATAGTTGTACGAGCTTTAAGTAGAATAACCTCGGTGTGGTCGGACAATACGACGACTACTTACAGTTTCTCTACTGATATTATACCGTTATGATTGAAACACTCGAACATCAACTGCTCGAACGACAAAAGCTATAATTTTAGCAGAAATAAAAACGCTGCCATATGCTCAGATCACTATACTCCAACTTAGGCTCTAGAACGTTCATACAAATAGCCACACAGCGGCAGTGCATACACTTGCGCGTAGATTGTTTTATCTGCATAAGAGAGGACGCAGCTTCCAAATTGATAGGGCAACTAGTTTACGGGCTAGGAAGATCGTAAAAAAAGTGGATGGGGTGAGAGAGAGAGAGAAGAGAGTATATAACACGATAGCCCGAGAGTGCGCGCTATCACGATAATTCATTCATAACGGCATGAAATTTGGATTCGCCAGCCGGCGCAACGAAAAAAAGAAAGCAACGATAGAGGAGCGGTAAGTACAGCTGTTGGGCGCTAAGTTTACGCTGCTGATGACCGGCCTACATTACATATATACATATATACATATCTACAGATGTATGGAAGGAGCTCCAAAGTGTGCGCAAGTAAGTCGTTAGGAGAGCGTTACGGGTATACCAGAGAGATAGGGACCATACACAGACTGTGTACAAGACATTAATCTAGTTACCGGTGGGTAGGCACGTGCCAGGTGATGGCTATACCACTGAGAGGGAGAGAGAGAGAGCGGAGAGGTAATAATAATCGACGCTATCCCCGTTCATGTAGTCCGACGCGCGAACATTATCCTAATGGATCTGCGGAGCGCTTTCGAGGAGTAGCCTCTCGAGAGTATTTTCAAGAGCTGGGAATTCATACTGAGCGCTGCGAGGGATGGGTTGGGTATAATGTACTCTTTTGTACGGCTGGGATTGCGCGGACGAGTAGATCAAGGATCTTTTTCGTTTCTCGCGTAAGATCGTGATGTAGAACTATTCATTATCGATTATATATGAACGTTTGTGTGCGTGTACGCGGTATGTCTTTAGTAATATTGGGTGTAGCTGGTTATACGAGCGGACCGCTGTGTTAGATTGTTAAACGGATGTTATAGGCTGGATGGCATTGCATTTAGGGCTATCTGATCTAAGGGCTGTAAGTATAAGCTGATGGTGCAGAGTTTAATGTTTCTATATACCGCTACGATATGTGCATCGATCGTTTGATTCGAAGTATGTCTTTATTTGAATATTAAGTGGTTTCAAATATTTATAACGTGTTCTTTTTACTTTCTCAAAGCACATTAAATATTTTATATACCAAATTATTCAATTTAACATCCGCCCAAGGAGTCGAAAGTCTAAGAGAAAGAGAAAACAGCTGTAGCGATGCTTAAATAATTAAAATGTAATTTACTCAATTCCCTCGTTTCCATACAGATGTTCGAGCAATTGCAAAAGGCTAAGGGCACCAAACCTCTCGCAAAAGCTCTTTCAACCGATCTCCAATTGCGTAGCTTCTATAAAAATTCGCTTCTCCATCCAAAGATCATCGCCACCCTGAAACTAATCGCTGCTCGTAGTTCCAGGCAATAACCACACACTATCCACCCTCCAAAAACTCTTCACCTGTTGAAGTCTCGTCACCATCAATAGATAGATAGACATCAACTTGCCGGCTGCATCCTTAATTCATAATTCAATAAAGCCTCCTCTCGTCCCTACGGGACAAATTCAAAACGTAGCAAATAAAGCGATCTCGTAGATAGAAGTCGTGTACCGCGCGCGCGCGCGCCTGCGCAGGACTATGCATTTCCTATTCCCGGTGCAGATACATCACTTGGAATTCCGCTCCGCTCGAGGACGATCGCTGCGAAAAGGAAGAGAAGCGCGCACGACCGGTACATATACGTATATACACATATAAGAAAGTAGGGAACGACTGGGGCGCACTGGAGGGGAAGAGCAGCTAAACGCCGTACCGTTCGGCGAATCGATATCGGCCGAAGCACATGGTCCAAAATACAGATAGAGCTACAGCGCCGTTTGCGAGCTGTGGTACTGTATAGAGGGGAATCGAGAGGAGAGGAGTACTACGGATACGGCGGAACAGCAGCAGCAACGGCGAGACGTACAGAAGAGACGAATAAAGCTAGAATGTCGCCTCGTCTCGCGAACTCGATATTAGCCTATGTGCAGGAGGTGCCCTACGCATACGTGACTTGAAATGTCACGTCAGATATGGAAAATAATCCCGGGTACCTTCTTTAAAATTCAGGCATTGTGTGTGTGTGTGTGTGTGTGTGTGTGTGTGCGTCTAGCTATCCCACAGTTGGCGTCCTCCTTCTCCACTCGCAAGACTCTCGAGTGCACGCCGCTTGAATGCAAAGCAGAAAAACCTACTGCTCCACGTCTCCCAGCCTCGGGCTCGCTCTCTCCTGTCGCTCTAGTACCTACCTCTTATATGTATATGTATATGGATACGTGTGGAAGCGAGAGGAGAGCGAGAGAGAGAGAGAGAGAGAACAATGCCGGTGTGCACGAGCGCCTGAAAGTTTCCGGTACGGTTACCCGCGGTGACGTTGGCTGCTGCTCCTGCTGCTGCGAACGAGAGAAGCTAATGGCGGTGGCAGCGGCGTTTGGATCGGGAGGAGGTGGCAATTACGACATTCGACTGCCGGAACGAATTACCATCACATTTGACAGACAAATAACGTTCGCATCTGTGAATGTATGTATATGGGTGCGTGCGCGTGAGGGGACCAAAAGAAAAATATATATATACGCGCGAGAGTTGGTGCGTATCGCGGGAGACTCGGCACCGTTGAAATATCTCGGCCAGTGCTGTTCCAGAGAAACAGTGGGACCCGGTATGGAGAAACTGTTTGAGCGCGTCACGCTATGAAGTTTTGCGGATGGGTGATTTAATTGGTAATTTGTGTATATATGTTCGAGAGATATAGCCGTCCGATGCTTCATTCGCGTCTTACTTTTTTTTCAATATTTTTGGGTTATTTGTTTTTTGGTTCGGTTGTTTTAGCTTTTTGAAGAATGCCAGAACTTGATCGAAAAGCTGGATGATGTTTGGTTTTGACAGTTTTCTGGAATTTGACATATTAGTTACAATATCTGGTTTTTTTCGTTTTTTTTTTCATTTGATATTCTTACGTTGGTACAAATGGCAGATGTACATGAAATAAAGGAATAATTGAAGCATAATGAGCCACTACTATTATATAGATTCAGTACAGAATCATAAGGAATTTACGCATTCGTACATTCCTATAGAATTTATTTTTCCTCCTAAAGAGACTTGTCGTCGCGATGTAACAGATGGCATAATCTTCTTACCGTCGAGTCGCACGCGAAGCTTCTAACTTATTCAGCACTTTTCACACGAACATTAGAGGAGATTTTGAGCTGCCATTTTAATGTCCACCCAACAGAGGCAAGCTATTCTGTCTCGTGTATAAATGCGCGACGAGTTGGAGTATGATCGAGTAGCGCAAGAGAGAGAGAGAGAGAGAGAGAAAGAGAGTGAGAGAGGCAAGAAGTAGAAGAAAAAAAAATATAAGAGCGAAAGGGAGGATGTCTGCTTTCGAGATGGTGCGGACCGCTAGTTACGGGAGCCGGTCATTAGCATAAATCTATTTCAAAAAGTTATGGGCCACAATGAAGGCCTCCGCGGGACAGGGTAACGAAGTAACGCTTCCTTGTGCGCGGAAGAAACTTTCCTCCTGCCGGCTCTTCGACTCTTTGCTCTTTTCTCTCTGTCCCAGCAGCAGCAGCAACAGCCACAGCAGCAGCTAGTGCACCTCCTCCTCTCGTTTCATCTCTTCGCTCGGCTCCTGATTTCTTTTTTATCGGCAAAAGTCGGGAAATCTTGGTCGAACGCGCGGCGTGTAAAGCTAGCGATGCGCGCTCTCTTTCTCTCTCTCTCTCTCTCTCTCTGCTTCCTTATACTTGCAGAGCGAGCTCACAGCTCGTATAGTCTGCTAGCGATTTGCATTTTTTACGCTGCGTGTACACGTTCCGCTCGCTACTGTTGCGAGGCTGGATTAGATGGTAAATCGGAGATCGAGTACCTGTTTTGTTGAATTGTTGGTTAGTGGCCCTTGTGTGGTGCGAAAAGAACTGATTTTTTTATCTTGTTTACGTTTTAACACTATTTAAATTGTCTCCAATATTTATAAAAGATTTCCAATGATTAAGGTACTGGAGAAAATCTTTGGTTATCTGTATTTTAAGATTTTCTTTTAGCAGATTCTGCTTTAGTTCGGGCACGATAAATTATAATAAATTTTAAATTCAAGAGAAAAAAAAATGCATTGTACATTTTCTAGATGTTGGCAAACCGAAAAGAACTAAAAAATATCTTTCAGCAATATATCGCTTATACGTAAAGTTCTAAATATTAATTTTTCTTCTCTTTTAATCACGTAAATCAATTTGCCAAAGAAGTCAACCATTATTATTCTCTAAATAGAAGTGCATCACGGTTACTACGCGATGAAAATAAAATGATAAAACCTCTCTAATAATAAAAATCAACTTACGATCGAGTCAAACTTTTCTCCCAAAAAAAAGATTGTGTACGTGTGTGTGTGTACGTTGTATACGAGAAAGAGAGAGAAGGAGAGAGAGAGAGAGAGAGAGAGAGAGAAAGGAAGGGAAGCCGACGGAACCGTAACCGCGCGCGCATCCGCGGAAGTCTCCTATAAATTATCAATTTATCGGATGACCATTGATCGGGCACAACACAACGAGTTAGTTATTGGCGTGGCAGTAAGCCGTGGAAGTTTGACCGGCATATGCGACGATTGCCAATAGTGTGGCAAAAGTTTGTCCGAAGGAGAGGGAGAGATGAAAATGCTTAAAAGTCGGCAGCTTCCCACGTACACGGGGGGGTTGTAGGAAGCGTCGTTCTTCTTTACTGATTACCTTTCGTTTCCGGTCAGCGCGAAAAGGCACGCTGAAAAATGAGCTCGGTGTCGAGGAAGGAAGTTCGCTTTTTCCGCACCCTACTCCTCCTCCCCTCCCGTCGCTTCTTTGCCCACGGACTGTTATGTCATTATCGACTACTGTTTCCCTCTCTTTCTATTTCTTACGTTAACCCACTTAGTTCGCCTCATGTTTCTTAATCGATGTCTTCCACTGCTTCTTAAAGCTAATTGATGTGCATTAATGACGTTTTCCTAAAATATCAGCAGTTGCGCTGGCAATTTTTTAAATATAATTTCTGAATCCCAACGGTAAAAATTCCTCACACCTAAGATATATATGCATGCTCCGAATGAGTTAGTTTCGTTCTTAGCTTGAAAACGATAGCGGCAAGGAATGGCCACTCGCCGAGTCACGGTAACGCACCGTTTAAGAGGTGTGCCGAAAACTTTTCCGAGCTGCACAATTAACAGTTGATGAGATAAAAATATTTGCAGTGGAAAATTTAGGGAGTAGTTGCGGGGCGATATGCGGGTTTAGCGCGCTCGTACACCCAAGTACAGACATTTATATCAAGTGAGCGAGAGAGAGAGAGAGAGAGAGAGAGAGAGAGAGTGGGGTCGCGTCGGCAACTAGAAGTACAAGTGAGGCTTCATAAAGCAGCTCTATCTAGATTGCTTCGAGTTACGGCTGGAAAGTACGGGCTATTAACTCGCACAATTCTGTTCGTTCGCCTCCCTTATCATTTCTCTCTCTCTCTCTCTCGCTCTCTTGCTCTCGCTCTGAGTCTCCTTGCTTTTGCCTCACTTTCTCCACGAGTGGGCGCGTCCGGCGAACCGGCCCTTGGGGTGGACGCGAGGGAAACTGTGCGAGAATTTCGAACAAACTTGACACATCGTCCGAGAATCTTGATAAGGGCTATGCGCGCGGTTCTCTCTCTCTCTCTCTCTCTCTCTCTCGGTTGGTTAGGAGAGCTGCACTCGAGCGAGATGATTTTTTTTTTATTTGTGATACACTGGTCGTCGTGGCCCTTTGTTGCGGTTTAGTTATTGTGTTTCGTATAATTATCGGATACGAATTGTTCGAGCGATAATTCTTGCGCTTACTACTTAATTGGAAAGGCTGATACATTTTTACCTGTATACATAATTTCTATATGGTTTCAATTAAACAAAAAGTATCGTAAAATATAAAAGCACTTTTAATTTATATACAAAGTAGTTCAAGCAAGTTCTTTAACAGTTATTTTTTGAAAATAAACGATGACAATATTGATACGGAGATGATGAAATTGTTACTGTTGAATGTTTTAAAATGTTTATTTTTATGAAAAAAAATATACGTATAAATAATAAATGTATACACAATTCCATACGGATGTAAATAAGTGATAATTGAGAAATTCCGAATTGAAAACAATATACAATTATATATAATACGACATCACATATTCCTTTAAAGTCTTTAATAGTCAACGTTTTTATTATTAAAATGCTATTGTAGGAATTCTGCAGTCTCAGTCACAGAATTGAAAGGGATTATATCCATCTGTATTTTGATAAATAAAAATTGGGGAAAAGAAAACAATAACCAGTCCATCAAACGAACTGTCCGATATTTTTCAAATAGCTTCAAGGTTACGAAATTCGACACGGCACTAAAAGCCAAGACCCGCCTACTCAATTATCCCAAAAACCATAAAGCCGTCTAGATTCGGCTCTGGTAAAGGCGCTACGTTTGAGAAATCGTGTATTTTTCCCTGGGAACCTGTTCGATGCATCTCCCCGTTGCAGTCTCGAATCTACTTTACGTACCAGACAGGTTGCACTGCTCCCGTACACACACGTACACACGTGTAGCGAGTGCAATTTCTGAAAATCGATATATCGTCCCGCGAATGAGATGGTTTCAGGACCTCGATTCGGGCAACCATGCCAATATGTGTGTGTGTGTGCGTGTGTGTGTGTGTGTGTGTCTATAAGTGCGCGTGTGTATCGTTGGCAATTTGTTGCCTGAAGAGCAGAGTCCACGTTAGTTTACGAGGGCGTTCGACTGGCGCGCCGGAAAGGATCTCGATGGTCGCGCGCAGGCAGCCTCCCAAATAACGAGACGTACGCCACTATACTCGCGCTCTAACCTGCTTCCTCTGCTTCATTTCAGCTTTTGCTTCCGTTCTTTTCTTTCGTCACTTTTTTTTTTTTTTTTGTAACTGCGTAGCCTTTATTTCAGCGAGCTCTCCGTGGATTTATGGACGAGTCCTTCTTTGAAAGCACTTTGTTCCAGACATTTAGTTCGGGGAGTATGAGGGTAGTAAAGTAACTGGATGATTTTATAGTTTAATAACTGCCGGTATAAAGAGTTATACACGAAAGTGGATGGGACTGGATTGAGGTTCTCGCTTCATCAATTTTTTTTTGTGAAGATTATTGTCGGATTTTGAAATTGCAAGCCCCGCTAAGTTATCGCTTTACTCCCTTACCAAAGAAAAGAGTATTTCGTAGTAAGAAAAAAACTGTATCCTTAGAATTTCCGTTAATGCTAGTGTTTGTTAATGCTTTTACAATAAAACAGCTTCGCGAATCAAAAATTCTTGTATGTCCACAGGAATAGGAATCTTTTTATTGCTTTCAGTTTTGGTAATTTTATTAATTAATCAATAGTAATTCGAAAAAAAACATACATGTAGACAGTTTATATTTATTTCTGTATGATATGAAGATATCTATTGTTCAAAAAAATTTATTTCAGTAACGTGTTTTGTAAATTAAATACTTTTTATTTTCACGCAAAAGATCTAAAAAATGACTTTCTCTCTTTAATCGTTTTAGTATCATTTACAATGTTTCGACAATAAATTCAACTCTTTCGAACAAAATTTTTACTTGAAAGAACCAAACATTCAAATTGTAAAGAACGAACACTAAAAAATGTAAGTTCTCAAGATCTAAAATAAATGCTACAGAATATCCTTATTTTTCACACGTATGAAAGCAGAAAAGCAAAAGATGCAAATGTCCCTTTGCTCCATTAAGCGGCCAAACTACGTGCTGACATTCGCTTCAGTCATTAAACTTCAAATTACACATTCATTTTATTCACGCGTTTTCGAAAGCTCGCACTGATTTTTGGACGAATGAATAAGTCAAAGTGAAAAGGGCCTTGCAGATATTGCTAAGAGAGAAAGAGAGAGAGAGAGAGAGATAGCGCGAAGTTACAACGTACATATATACGCGGTCGATTTTCCTTCTGGCCGCCCGCCGCTGCTACATTCACATCTGCGCCGCCGAGAGCGCGGATTTCAGCATACGCAGGGGTCTATAAATCATTTGGTCTCTTGCAATCCCGTTTACAGCCGCAAACGGTGGATTTTCAAATCCACTTTTAGCCACCACCTGTCATAAATCGTTGAACAGGTGTTTTCGCCCTCTCGTGCCCTACTCCTCCCCTGATTATTTTCTCGAGAACAAAAATGATGGCGGCGGCAGTTCTTGCTTTATTTTTTTATTTTTTTACTTTGATCCAGTGTAATATTTCATCGATCGCTTTTTTTAATCTGCGACCGATCGGTCGGCCAATTTTTTAACTCTGTGAATCCGTGGATATAGATATG
This sequence comes from Megastigmus dorsalis, assembly GCA_900490025.1. Lineage (NCBI taxonomy): Eukaryota > Metazoa > Arthropoda > Insecta > Hymenoptera > Megastigmidae > Megastigmus > Megastigmus dorsalis. The sequence goes on from UELU01144706.1 coordinate 171,010, forward strand.
TTCGATGTTCGAAAAGCGATAGATTTATAACTTTCTCTTTTGCTCGATAAAGTTTTTTTTTATATTGTACATGCGACAAATATACTATAATATATTACAAGAATATTTATTCAGTATAAGAATGTTTAGCTTCAGTCCTTCCTCTACATTATCCTTATTTCTCTTAAGTAATAATACAATAATAAGGTATTTAATAATGCATAATAATAATCTTAATTCAAGCATAGCGAACTGCGTAACCAGAACTTAATAAAATCAGGAAAGAGATTATACAGCGGTATAAAGTGCGCAGTCTTCATTACTCGGGCACCTTAACTCAACGGCGGTATACACGCATTCATAAACATTTCCTAAGATAATTATCAAAAAGAATAACTTTTTCTTGCGCTCCAGGGATAGAGATCACTCTTCTTCGTCTCGGCAATGCCGTAGAATAAAAGGATACACAAACGTTAAATTTTTATATTCCTGTCTCGTGGTTCGTTGACGCGCAGATAATACAGACGGAGAAGGAGGGGAAAAAAAGGAAAGGATAGTCGGGAACGGCGACGGCGCAAAAAAGAAGGGAAAGAATAAGGGTTGGAGAATCGCGCTGGAGATGAGCAAGGAAGCGTAAGAGCATCACGACATAATAGATCCCTCTCTCTCTCTCTCTTTCGGTCTAGCTGAGACACTCGCTTCGAAAGAAATGACATTTCGCTGGTACATCTTCTCCCTTACTCCCGCAACTTCTCAATTATCTCTCACGCGAGAGCAGCTGGGAATCATTGACCTGTGTGGCTCTTCTTGGGCCAGTTCAATGGTTTTCGTTGGATCGGGTCGGGTAATTTCTATGCCTGTGTTTTGTATTTGTTTTGGTTCGCAAGGGTCTGCTGTTGTTATAAGCGGGATAAGATGCCACGATTGCGATTCCCAAGGATTTCCGAGCTTGCAATCTTGGGATTATGTAAGACTGTCGTGGAATTCGCGGTGAAAGAAAAGTTTTAATGAAGTATAATATATGTTGTGGATGTTTCTTTTTCCGAGTGTCATTGTTTTGTATAACATTTGCTCGGGGTGCTAATGGAAATGAAACATAACGGTTTTTTAATAAGAGTTTTTTCCCTTTACTGTGGCGTTTTTATATTTAACAGTTTGAATTGCTAATACGAATTATACGTCGTATGGAGATTTTAATTTGGCGAATGAAGATCTTTTTTAAGTCTAGTCATTATGATGATAGAGAAAAATTTTAAATGAAGAAAATAATCTTGTGATCCCCGGAGAAATTCCAGAAGCCGTTAAAGTTCACTTCTCAAGTTTACTGGATAAGGTACGATTTGTAGAAATATTAGTCAGTAATTCGATAATGTTGGATTTATTTTATTTTCTTTAACCCTTTGCGGAACACATTTTACAAGTGAAAATGACGATTTTTATTTGTTTATTTATTTATAATACAAAATACTAAATAAATATCGACTCAACTGCAAACGCTTTTTAAATACTACTCAAATTGGATTTAGAAAAAAAACGGGCGAAAATGCATTTAAAAAACTCAAAATTTCATGTGCATCCGGGTGGCTACTATAATAGGTTTATCTTATAAACTATTTTTTTCCATGATCGAAAAATTAATTGTGAGGATTAGTTTTATATAGAGCTGCTAATTTATACATTAACAGATCTCTTATTTTCCTTTTATAATAACAATTTCCTTTTTAATTAAAATTAAAATAAAAGTGAAGACACCCTGTGGTAATTTTTCTGGCTACTTTTCAAAATAGCAATATTAATTTAATCGATTAAATAATCGTTATTGAAATAATCCACAAAAATATTTTCACATGTTTTCTCATCTAGAATCTCGAAAATTTTTGTACTCAAATTTTCGTACCCTTGAAATGATACGACTCTGCTGCTACGATCTTAATTAAAAATGTAATTTAAATATTCGATCTCAACATTAAATTTCAGGTCGCATTTAATCAAGTTGAATTGTTCGCATTTTTTTCGAAAGTTAAACATTCCTAAAATATCGAGGACAATTGCGCTATTAATATTCGTTACAAACGTGGTAAGCCATTATTATGCCTCACGGAATCAAAGAAGAAAATTACGTCTTACATCAACATCTGCTTATACATAATTTTACATAAAAATTTCGAATATATTGTCAATATTTTTTAGACCTCGTACAGAAGTATTTTCGTGTGAGGAATCCCCAACCCTGACTTCGTAAATCCGCTATCACTTAACAAAAAGCCACGTTCTTCTGAATCAAAATTTTTGCAAATATTCAAACCACCGTTGCACTACCGCAGCGAGTGAGCCGAAAGTGCAGCAGACAAGAAGCGAGAATGAGCTTCCCAAAAGTGTAAGCATCGCCCGGTATATGCACTTCCATCCATCGTCGCGACAAGGCATAAAGGCAACTTGTTCCGGCTAGTTTCATTATACATGAACCAGTGATGCAAGCGTCCCCTCGGTAAACGCCAACACACTCACACACACTCACACACCTACGCGGACTATCTTCCGGCAAGTATATCGCGGCGTCAGAGTGACAAAGTTATGGAATACGTGCATGTGAGTGTGTCTGAGAGAGAAAGAGAGAGAGAGAGAGAGAGAGAGAGAGAGAGAGAGAGAGAGCGGAGGAGAGGGAAGCGTCTGCTGCTTACTTGGTTTGGCCTTCGATGGGATTCGGAATTGGATTGGCTCTGTGTCGGCGTTCCGTGTCCCCTGGGGTGTCCTGGGCTCGCGCGCTTGTGTTACTTGAGAATATGGGGATGAGGGAATGAAACCGGTCGACGGACACCGAGACCAAGTATATGTATATACGTGTGCAGTCTCCAGATGACACTGACCCGTCGTACTACGCTGTGCCACGCTCTTCTTGCCGAGGTGTGTCTTCGACGGATATGCAAACCTGCTGCGATCTTGAGGATGCGTCTTTGGTGTATGCGCTTTCTTGGAATCATTTGTTTAAGTTCGTTCCAAGTAAACGAACAGTTTTGAAACTTAAAAAGAAAACGTCGATCGAGTGCTTGATTCACCTTAACAAGCTACATTTTACTTATAAGAAATTTTGTTTTTTTAATATCCAATTATTTACTTCACTGTAACTCGTTGCGATGATATTTGTAGAATTCTTTTACAGTTGCCTCGGCGTCACAAAATTTCTAGAAAATGGATCATCGAAAAGAGGTCGGTGATGTAAGTCGATTTGCCAAGAGATGTGCATTACATAAGTATACATGTGGATGTTCTTAAGTAACTTTTTATGGAATAAATTACGTACTATATAAAGTGAAGTCGTACAGATTGATAATATATATTATATTGATCTGGATTCAAAAAGTTGATTTGCAAGTTTACAATTCAGCTATATGCAATAACAGGAAATGTAAGGTCACATTAAAGTTTCATTAACTATTATAGCATAATTATTTCATTAGCGACCCATTCGACTAATCGGTACAGGATCGACGCCGCATTAGTGCGACAAAGTCAATTGCCTTTTGCACTTATATTCATCGCCCATAAAATTATCATCGTCATCTCCTCGGCCACTTTCCAGCACCGAGAACTAGTACCACGCTCAACCTGTAACAACAGAAGAGCGCTGAATTTAATCTTGACAGAAAAAAGGCAGAGAAATGGAAGTCAGAAGAAGGAATTTATCAAAACAGAAAAAGAAAAGGTAGAGCGAGAGAAGAATAAGAAAAGTAGGTGGGCAAAGCCGAGTCGAGCCGCGAAAAGAGTCCTCGGGGAGTGAGAAAAACATTTTACAAGGAACGAGGGACGAAGGAAGCGTCTCTTTCTCTTGGTCCCCTCGTTATCCTGCTGGAAGTTAGATACCGCGTCGCGTTCTGCTCGGCTGGATTATTTACTTCTCTCGCTGAAGCTTCGCCCCGCGACGAATCTCAGACCCTTGTAATAACCGGCGTTGATACGATTCTGCGCTAAAATAATCAACCCCTAAAACCTAACTCACCGCAATTGTATTTTTTTCTTAATTGAGCAGTGAATTTGCCGAACAATCTTAGGTGCTTCTGCTTTTTCCGCTATTGAATTATTAGAAAGTTGATTTTTAATTATGTAATGTCCAACAATTTTCAGAAGAAGAATACAATTGCAGTTGTTACATGCAATTTCTACTCCACCAAATAAAACGAATCCCTTATAAAGTATTCGAATACAAGAATGCACGTATCGGTATACTTTCAAAAATTTCAATGACTCTTGTTCCGCAAGTACAACCTTTAAAAAACAAGAAAAACGAAAGTAGCGATCCGACCACTCTCATAGCCATATCTGAAGCGCCTTACCACTTTTCCCGCCACGCCCTCCACTGAATTTCGTCTCATTCTAATGCTCGCGGGGGCTTCTCGCTTTCTCTCCCCTCGTCGCCCATGTACTTGCGCAAAGTGATCTCTAAGCTGCTATCATATCGGCGCATTACTAGTACCAACTTCTTGCCAAGAAATTCTTCCTCCGCGATTCCTCAACAGCCGAAAAATAAAGGAAAGACGTAAAAAAAGGAAATAAAGACATAGCGAGAGAGAGAGGGAGGGAAAGAGAGCGGAGGCTAAGTGGTGCTCTGCTGCGAAAACGAAGAGAATGAGAGGAAGTAAGAGAAAGAGCGAGAACGCGTATGCTAATTCTGATACAGTAGGAAAAGTTTGGAATGTCGCTTAGCCTTGGTATTTTGCATAATTTTAAGGTGAACCATTTTGATGGTGCGTTTCGATATATGCGCCAGGTCTTTGAATTGATAAATTGATAGGTTTCGTACAATTCTTTTACCATCAACTTTATGGAAATATAAAATGATAATGTGGTTATTTCTTATGTTTTAATATTACAGTGTAAATTTTCAATAAATTCTTGATTAATTTAATTTCTTTTATTACGAAGTGTAAATGCGAGGAAAGATTTTCATTTGAAACAGCCCACCATTTTTAATAATGAAATACCGATAACTTTAATGCGCCATGCCTGAACTGGAAATTTGCGAGGTAACATTTTGTTATTAATAGGTGTTTCAGGCGGCAAAGCGCGCATCATCGTTTCAATTTAACATCTTTTACAACATCGCGGCATAAATACTTTCATTAAATACCTCGCATATAATCATTTTATTAGGTGTATAGATACTACATATCAGTGCAAATAACGATTCCGGGTGCGGCAATAACGTGCGTAATTCCATTCGTTTGGACGTTCACCGCGCGAATAAACTCGAAAAAAAAAACTTCGATCACTTTTAAAACTTGCACCGCATTGCATTTATTAGCGAGATTAAATTACACAAAAGCATGCCAAAGAGTAGTACGTACATAGGTATACAGCAATCGCACGCGCGACCAATCAAACGAATCAATTATATCCTCGGGCGTAAAAAGCAAAATGAACGAGCAGCAGCGCTAAAACCCGAGCGTGTCTGAATTATAACGGCGTTGCGCACACACGCACACACACACACACACACATACAGACAGTAAGGGACGTTCGTTCTATATACCTAGCAAGAGAGAGAGAGAGAGATAGAGAGAGTGAACGACCAAGTCAGTTCGCCGATCTTGGCGACGTCGCGTGTCGCCGGGGTGCATAACACACACACACACACAGACACACACACACACGCACACGCATGCACCGAGAGGAGGCCGGAAGCTTCGCTCGGTGCACCCACCCAGTGTAAGTCACGCGAGGCCTGGCAACATCAATATTACCTGGAGCGCTACACGCACACACAAACGGGTGGTGCGCGCTGGGCTAAATCGCTTCACGGTTGCGACCGACTGCACTTGTCGGCGTTGTATATATATATATATATATATAGGGCTGAGAGCACCGCAACGGTGCGGGCGCATTGAATTCTGGCAAAATGACGTGTATGTGTGTACGCGGCGAGGTATAGAGCGGGAAGGGGAAAGGGGGGGGG